>JASANE010010161.1:0-13941 GCA_030248225.1 Trileptium ribeirensis
CAATATAAACCCAATCCTACTCACCCTATACGACGCGAGTGTAACCCTACCCGATCCGCCCCGTTATAATACGATAATTAGATATCTATATAAATTGGAATTATATATAACCCGTCATAAGGCTGTGTATTAGTTCTATACCAGGGTTTTATCTGACACTGCCCTTCTTGTATCACGACAATGCAACCGGCGCCAAAGTCACTTTTTTACAGGTGCTGCTGCTTGCAAGTACTTGCCTATTCAGCTTTGGTCGTTCAGTTCATTAATTAACGCGTCCAGATCAAATCAGACATTAGCTCCTCAACCCGATACCGGAGAAATTTGGCACAACCGGACAGGACACAACCGATCTAGATAAACCGTATTCACAGTGACAATAACAGCAGTTATTTTTTCTGTTGTGAAAAACAAGTAAAAGTCGTACCATAGGCAGCAGTGCGTGCAAAAATTTGTACGCACGGTTCGTGACGTGTTCAGATGAGTGCAATAGCACGAGTTTGAACAGGTTGCCATGCATACAAATCTTTGAACGCACTGTTACCTGTGCTACAACTGACTTTGTATGTAGCTAACCGTGTATTCAGATATTTGTATGCACGGATTTATTATATGAACTATATTGCAATATTGGTTATAGCACGGCTTGCTGTGCGTTCAGAAATTTCAATGCACGGTTGTGCGTCAAATCTAATCAAATTTCATTTGATGAAAATCGTTATAGCTCACTCGTTTGAACTCGCCACCAAATTTTTTATATATATAGCATTAATAACGTCACAAGTCAGATCGAAAAGCAGGAATTTTTTTTGGCAATGCAAAAAATACAAAATTCTAGTTCAGTCAATACCTCCCCAATGTTAGCTTACGGTATCACTTAATAGTTTTCGTGGTCTTCGTGACCATAGTAGTCCGTCAAGCCGTAACAAAAATAAAAACTAAATTAAGTTTAGGTCAAAGACATCTTTGTGAGATTATTTGTGCTTAAATATGAACGTGCATTTACATTTTAAATTGTTGGCGTTTACGAACACGGCTGTGATCAACGACTATAACCGCGAATCCCAGGATCCGCCAATATTGGTGGCACGCGTGACAAAACGGTTTCAAGTGTTTTATTAAGCTATCGTCGGGTATCTTTGACCTTAAATTGTCGCATCTAGTGCACATCATATATATATAAGCTCTAAACTATGCCAGAACTTTAACTATTTGCCAACACCAACACTGTTGTTTTGCTAAGAACTCTACGTCCACCTAGGGAACTGAGAGCATGTAGAACTATAGAAATGGTTAACTTTAGGTGCGTACTCGATGGTTTGCTTTCTGGCAAAATCAGGCACTGAATCGTTCAAAAATAGCAGTTCGCAATTTTGTCGTTGGTGTTCACAGTGGAGTGAATGCAAAAATTTGTTATCGTAATGTATGAAAGCAATTCGCGTTCACCTATGTTTGCTGACTTCGCAAGCTCTTTAGCGTTGATAATATATGCTCTAACGTACATCTTAAATTTTGAGCTCAAACATTGGGCGAGCTAAAAATTTGGAAGAGCGAACACATCACCTAAGTTTCTCGTCATCAGCCGATACCTTGACCGAAAATTTTCTCAGCGTTGAAAAGCAGTCATGTGGTAAGTCATAAATGCTTTCGGATATAATAATAATCGAAACATTTATATAGCGCCCTGCTCGCCGAAGCGTTGCAAAATGGACATGATATGACAAGTTTCGTAACTGAGTATCAGAAATAACTGTACTTTATCCAAATTTGCGTCTTCTATAGCAAATGATTAGCATCTATCACATACATAACTGTGAAAAGAACGAAAATGATTGTTACTAAATCAAAATGTCGCTTACATTTGAGGGACTTTAATATTCAAAATGTAGAATATCGACAACAAGATTTGTTATACAACAACAACAAAAGAACGATGAAGCTATTAACATTTGAGAATGTTTATTTAACCTAACTGTCCTACAATTGTCAGCGAAGTTCGCAGATATTAATCTCAAAGATCGTGGAAATACACCACGATAAAGATTGCACCATAAGAAATGAAAGCCAAATTTGCGCCTTGAGTTTTACATTGACCAATCCATATTACTTTCTCTGATTGAGCCCCGTCCTTCTTCGAGACCTGCCCCAACGACCCTTCGACAGCGACGCCGAATATGTGAAGGCGCCATTCTCACGCAACCTCTTGATCTCCCTGGGACTTCGTACCTTGATCTTGTATGATTTATATGATCACTTATGTTTGATGAATAAATTTGAAACCTGTTACTTTTACTCCGCTGTATTACAGATAGCAGGCTTGTTTTTGGAACGTTTATATAAGCTTTGAGATGGCTTCCGCTGGATGGGATGATGCATGGCTGCAGCAACAAGGATTGCAACATATATTTTTCAGATTTTTGCTCATAATTTTCCACATTTTCCTCAATTCTTCCTCGTAACAGTATAGTTTTGCTCATATTTGCTAAAATTTTCTACGTGGCGTTAGGCACTTAGGGAGGAGCTTGGGGTAAACATGGCTTAGATGATTCGATCCTTTGAGTGGCGTGAGAGACGAGGTAAGCCTCGCCCGGTACGGCAACCTATGATGTATATCTATGCTAGCATAAAAGCCATAAAATCACGTATATATGTGTGTATATTTATAATAGTAACATATACTCCATAATTTTTAATATACTAATATGTGTAGTTCTGTGAGTATGTGTGCCTAGTTCTATAAACCTACGCTACTTCATTAGAACCCCACCAATACGAATCTCGGCATAAATTACCATTGTTCGCATCTATCACAGCTAGAACACAACTAAAGTCTCGTTGACGATTACAAACGGCATTTAGCTACTTGCGCTGGGTTCGTCTGTTGTTGATCTAGATCATACACTATTTTTATACCCAGGCGGCATTTTTTTTTCATGACCATTTTGGCGTTCTATATATATGAA
Source organism: Trileptium ribeirensis (assembly GCA_030248225.1). Classification (NCBI taxonomy): domain Eukaryota; kingdom Metazoa; phylum Nematoda; class Enoplea; order Enoplida; family Thoracostomopsidae; genus Trileptium; species Trileptium ribeirensis. The sequence goes on from JASANE010010161.1 coordinate 2,961, forward strand.
TTTGTGTTTTTATGTTTTATGTAGATATCTTCTATACAATTATATTATGTTGTGTCTATATTTGTATGTATTTATGTATGTTTTGTGCGTTTTGTGTATATTTTTTTGTTATTTTTTAAACAATTCCGACAATATTATATTAAATATTATTATTAGGATCATGACTGTTTGTTTTCAGAACAATATGACTGGTTTTGTACAAAAGCTCGTTTGTTATGGCCTTAATTGTGTTTGTACTTTAACAATAACGTATTATTCTGGGGTTGTTGTGATTGCTATAGGCTGTAGGTGACTTAGTCTAGCCGTCAGGCTGTAATAATATTTTTTGGCACCCTGTACAAACTAAATCGTTAACGGTTTAAATTGCATTCAGTAGAGGTATGGCCTAATATACCCGCCACTGGAGGGGCCAAGTCACGTGCGAAGGTTTCCCTCGCAAGAATACAAATCTGTAGAATCTAAGCCGAGGACAAGATCATAATTTTAACATAAGCAATTAATATCAAAAGCGAAATTTTAAATTGACGCAGCACATATAATGTAGGGCTTAACATTCGTTTTGTAGAAAATTTGCGTCACACGTCAAAGTTTTTGCTCAAATTTTGAGTTCAAACATTAATCAAATTATAAAATTTTTAGCTCAAAATTTGAAAGCATTTTTGCTTTTTGGATGAATTTCATCGTGCGACCTCTGTTCAAACATATCTAGCTTTTATTGCATTAGTCAATCAGAGACAAGGAACTGAATTTAAAGAATTTCAAGGTCAAAATTTGTGCACAAAATTTTAAGCATTGTGATTTATAATATATTTCTTTTACAAATTAAGAGTCAAATTTTGATCAAATTTGGGTTAAAATATGATGAAATTTTGGCTCAAAAGTTGAGCAAAATGCTTGACATGTCAATCACCTTAAAATTTTTATGTATGAACGTTTGATTAAACCTTCTAGCACCGACCACCGTTGTTTGCGTTTCGCAGGACTTGTGAAGCCGTGATAGAACAGTTTACAATTCCGACTCCCACATTCTACTTGCCCAGATAAGAATAAAGCGCTGCATGCAGACGTTGCTATGTGAGTGTATTTAAGGCGAGAAAAGGAGTTACATATTTTATGACGTGTCACAGGCTAATATATATGGTAGTGAAATTATGGATATGTTACGAACTTTACGGAAGGATATGATAAGAATTGAATGATATGAATGTATAGATATGAATATTGGATAAGAATAATGTATAGAATTATGGATATGAATAATGATAAGAATTGAATGACATGAATTATGGATATGAATGATGGATAAGAATAATGGATAGAATTATGGATATGAATAATGATAAGAATTGAATGATATGAATATATAGATATGAATAATGGATAAGAATAATGGATAGAATTATGGATATGAATAATGATAAGAATTGAATGATATGAATTACGGATAAGAATTATATAAATTTTATGGTTATGATAAGACTTCAAATAGAGCACACTTTACTTGTTCGGATATTCTATGGTTACGACTGTCATAATTGTCTTATCAGTTTCTGTCAGTTTATATTCTTGCTCTGATAGAGAGTTATTGCAAGTGTTTAGACCTAGACGTCACTTTTATAGTAGTTCATACAGTTATCATCATGGTTGTGGGGTCAAAGTCAAGTCCAGGGGCGTAAGCTACATACAGATCACGCTGTCCTCGATATACCTAGCCGAAGCCTCAGCTTTAGCCTGAGCTAAAATCTTCACAACAGTTATATATTAAGCCTAATGCGCGCTCACGTTATAATATACCCGCTGTTTGGGACTTTTGTCCCCAGTAGTCGCGACCTTACCGTATATATATTCACGGTGACATCCTTACTGTTAATCAATTGCTGACGGTGTACGACACACCCCTAGCTACCAATTTGACGCAAATTAACTGTAACAGACACCGTCCGTTGCTAATGCGGCCTATTAGACAACTGCGCTGAGTAGTTATTTTAAATTCTCGATATTAGTATCTAGGCCATATGAACGTTAATGACACACTGTCAATAAAACTTCAAGAAGACTCGGTGTGCTTGACACTGTCGCAAAGTGGCAATACCCCTAGCTAGCTCCCTTAGAAAAAAAAACATGGGGGTTTTCGACCTGTTATCAACAGTGTGCCTGACACTGTGTGGTGTGAATAGGTTCCCAATGTTGTCGACATTATAACCTGAACTCCGCATAATGCTACGTCGTGATTACCCCCTCCTCGAACAGCCTGTATAAAGCTGTTCTTTTTCAACCATATAACGTTACCTGACCAAGGTTTCACTTGGGCCGTGATTGTAGTCTATGATGATTTATAATATTTCCTATGTCATGATTTACAACAAGGCAAGTCGCTTCTACACCGACTGCTTGACATATAATAAGGTTGTCAAAAAGTAACTAATATGGCATCCAACACTACTCGTTATTGTTAGTCCTTTGTTAGTTTAGCAGTAGTAGCTGCTTGTTGTACGCATGAGTAGTTGATATCATATTATGAAATGAAACCACAATATTGCTTGATCATACAGCGCACATCACGGGATTTTGATGTATTGTCCGCTGCGTATATATTTACTTTCAATCTCGGATTCTGATCATCTAACGATGATGATAGAGGCCAACATGGCGGTTTCCACAAGAAATTTGTTTGGCCACAGAGAAGACGCTGTTGAAGTATATATATAATTCATGGTCTTTGAAAGTGGATATAGATATTCCGTCAGTTGGGATAGCGTAAACGATCTCATGAAGTAAAAGGACACTAAATCCAGCTGTAGGCTTTCGGTTGTCAGCTTAGTACTGAACACAGAAGCATTTAAATCTGTTATCACACACATCATTACATTTTACGTAACATGAAATACTTGATTACTACGCCAATTTCCCCCGTCGAATAATTTATTGTATAACGTTATTGAAGTATATAATTAATTAATGCTCGTTAATTAATAACCATTGCGGTAGGCGTTCGGTTATCAGCTTAGTACTTAACACAAAAGCATCTCAGCCTGCGATTAGACACTTCACATTGACTTTTACGTAATATGAATTGCTTCAAAACACCCTCCCCGCCAGCTACACCAACTACTCACGTCCAATAATTTATTGTATAACGTTTTTCCTGTCTGAGCCGAAGCCCTAGCTTAAATATAAGCCTAAGTGTAAGCCTAATGCAGGATTCACGTTATAATGTCCCACCACTTGGAACTTATGTATCCCACACAGTGGCAGGCACACCCTAGACTACAGGGTGCCTTAGACACCCCTTTGTTTTTAAATAAAGTTTCAAATAAAGCTAGCTAATAGTTTGGCTTATTTCAGACGGTGTCAATAAACCGTCGTTGCTTTTTCGTTTTGCTAAGGGTTTCCGCCACCCCGTGGGGTCATTTTACATAGGGCTTACAGGATACCCTAGAAATACCGCATTGGCAAGCATAAAACACCGAAATACTACATTGCCAAAATGAGGTATCTAGGGGTGTGACCGACACCCTCATATTTTGTTATATGGCGTGGGCGTCACTGTCACCGTCTTTACGGTATAGTCTACACTACAGGGGGACAAAAGTTCGAACTGTTGGGGACGTTATAACGTGAATCCGCATAACCTTAGTCGGAGCTCACAATCTTAGTTTATATTGTTGTCCTATGGCACTCATGTCAAGTTTCTCCTGTCATAATGCACTTTAATAGCATTGCAGCCTTTGCGTAATTTGATGGCAGACATGATGCTAACAGCGAACACTGTAGCAATTTATAAAGAATGAAAACTGATGGAGCATCAGCAATGTGCCATTGTTTTGAATATATATAGTTGAAAGTATTTTCAAAGGTAAAAATGAACATTATATATTCGTTTAGATCAAAAATTCAAACGATATTCGTTCTTTTTTCTAAGACAGAGTAGTCGTAGTAGTAGTAGTCTTCTAAGACAGAGTAGTAGTTTCAAAGGTAAAAATGAACATTATATATTCTTTTAAAACAAAAATTCAAACCATATTCGTTCTTTTTTCTAGTCATTACATATTAAACTTGTGTATTTTATGGACTAACCAATATGGTTTGTTTGGAAATAAGATTAATAACAGCATGCAAAACAGTAATATGTCCCTCACGGAACGAGGTATACAAATCTTTGAAAGATACATTGGTGTTGCGTTGTATCATCAATTTTTGACAGAGTAGTTGTTATATCTTAATTTCAACACTGCTCCGTGTAAATGCATGATAGTATAGGTTTTTGTTACGGCGTGAGCAACTGGCAGCAACTGTGATTGTTTCGTCATTTTATCTCAGTGGTTTGGCTACGACCAGCAACTTTTGAGATTCTTGGTTATAGTAATAACCGGAATAGCGTTTAGTTGGATACACAATGGTCGTTGTTTTTTTGTAGAAAACAGCTGGTGTAAAAACTCGTGTTCGCTGGTGTAAAAATGAACATTATATATTCTTTTAAAACAAAAATTCAAACCATATTCGTTCTTTTTTCTAGTCATTACATATTAAACTTGTGTATTTTATGGACTAACCATTATGGTTTGTTTGGAAATAAGATTAATAACAGCATGCAAAACAGTAATATGTCCCTCACGGAACGAGGTATACAAATCTTTGAAAGATACATTGGTGTTGCGTTGTATCATCAATTTTTGACAGAGTAGTTGTTATATCTTAATTTCAACACGCTCCGTGTAAATGCATGATAGTATAGGTTTTTGTTACGGCGTGAGCAACTGGCAGCAACTGTGATTGTTTCGTCATTTTGTCTCAGTGGTTTGGCTACGACCAGCAACTTTTGAGATTCTTGGTTATAGTAATAACCGGAATAGCGTTTAGTTGGATACACAATGGTCGTTGTTTTTTTGTAGAAAACAGCTGGTGTAAAAACTCGTGTTCGCATTTTTGCCATCGGTTTTACAGTTTAACAAACACGAACAGGGCCCCCATGTTGTAGCACGCAATATTCACATACGCGTTGTTTTTCTGATTTCGCATGGTCTTAAAATAAAATGCATTATCGCACAAGCAGTATACTCGGGCTCATTTTTGCTGTTATGGGTGGTCTCAAAATCTCGTATATATTTTTTTGCTTTTGCGGCTATGCCTCTAGCAAGCGACCGAGAAACATGGAGTGTGGGTGCTTTGCAGTGAAACCCTGTCCGCAAATTGTATAAATACTAAATTTATAAACAATGACCGTGAACAACGACAACATGGTCCTTTATCGAAAATCATGACTAATGCGGCGTTCACGTTATAATGTACCCATCGTTTGAAACTTATTACCACCTGTGCTTGTGACTATACTTGCGTCTTTCACACAGAAGTGCGTGCACGAACTGCACACCGTAGACACATCGCGCAACGATTTCACGCAAAATAAAGACAACTTCTTTCTATTGCACGAAAAATGAAGACAACGGCTTTCCATTGCCCGCAAAATGCTAATAACGCCCTTCTATTACCACATGTTGAGTGAAATATTGCTGACTATTACTATGCGGCCAGAGCAATGGTAGCCTTCCATATTTATAGCTTGCGTGCAATGGTTGATACCATATCTACAACACCGTACAATCGCATCAACTATAGCTGCATCTTTGTTCAATTTGCAATGGTAGCGTCTATATTTATAGCTTGCGTGCAATGCTTGATAACATATCTACAAATACGTGCAATCGCAGCAACCATATCTGCATGTTTGTGCAATGGTAGTGCCTATATGTACAGGTTGCAGGCAATGGTACTACAATGTCTACAACATGTGTGCAGTTTTTGAGACCTTGACTAAAACTACTAGCTTTGATATTGGTGCCCCTCCAGCTTGATATTGGTGCCCCCTCCAGTTAGACATTGGTACACTGCACCAGTTTGATATTGGTGCCCCCACCAGTTTGGTGTTGGTGTCCCCTCCAATTCGATATCGGTGCCCCCCTCCAGTTTGATATTGATGCTCGACTCCAGTTTGGTATTATTAGTGCCCGCACCAATTTGGTATTGGTGCCCTCACCAGTTTGATATTGGAGCCCCCCACCAGTTTGGCATTGGAGCCCCCACCAGTTTGGTGTAGGTGTCCCTACCAATTTTCACCCATTTTTGCAAATGTTTACTAGGCGCACTAATGCAATGGGGGGATGCGAAGGCTTCAAATAGAGGGTAGATTTGGCAGAGGAGGGGAGGGTAAGGGTGGTAACTCTCCCTATCGACACCTATATTTAATATGTATATCCATACTATTGCATTGGTGGTGAAAGTGAGCACACTCGCGGGAATGAAGAATGCTAAAAGCTAAAATCGTACAAGCAACGCATCCAAAAGCGATTTGCACAGTTAGATTCTATTACGTGTCAGATAAAAATTTTGGAAAATGTATTATAGATTTCTAATTTCGATTACAGGCTGCGTGACCAGGGCGCAAAACACTTTTCAGCACACCAGCATTATATAATTTTTGTTACATGTTGTAAAGAAGGAGCTTAACCAGTGTTGGGCCGGACAGCTGGATCCAATGAGATATTTTGGCGATTTCACGTATTTAGCAAATATTGCGCAGTGGTATAGAATATTTTAAGATAACTTTAGCAGTTTTAAGAATTGGATTAAATAAAGAATATGCATTTGACAGTAGTAACTTTATAAATAACAAAAATATACTATATCTACTTCTTAGATAACATATAGTTCATACAAGCTCATAGGGAGGCGGTGGTTACTCCTGAGTCGCTGGAACACCCCCTTGGAGCGAAACGCTGGCCGCCTAGCAGGTGGAAATGGCGGCACCGCCTACGGCGCTACCCCGTACTTCCGAGGCCCCGGTTGCTCCGCTGGGACTTCGGACATTGATCTTGTATGAAGGTATTACTATATATTTGCCCACATTGTTATAAATACAACGAAAATTGTACTCTTATTTAGTTGTTATTGTCGAATTTGTACATTAGAATTTATTACATTCAATTTTTGACGACTTGCTAACGACAGTTCTGTATAGTTAATGTAATATCGTTATATTACGCAAACCTTGCCTTGAAAATAGAAAAGGTGCGTTCACGGGGGTAAACAGTGGAAGGACACGGGCACCCAATCAAATATACCCCGGGAGGCGGCCATATAGGTCGTCGTTCCAAGAAATGTGGCAAGGTGAATAGCCACGATGTATCGTCAATTCCCCCCGCAGATTTTTCTGTCGCAGTGCGCTTCTTTTGTCTACCACATAGAGTTTTACTGCGTATTTGCAATGCAATTATTTACACAATGCAAAAACACTGCGAGCTGAGCACTTATATTCAGTTGAACTATATATATATATATTACAAACACACAATAGATAACAAAATCTAAATATCTGCAATAATTTCGGATTCGAACTAACATTTTTCGAGTAAAATTACGAACTAAAATTTTACAGTTAATTATATATAAATAAAGGAATACGTTGTATATCGAAGTGTGCTGCCAGCAAAAGTGCAAAGACCAGTGATGAAATAAATTTAGCTATATATTATCCAATCGTATTATAGCAACTTTGTGCTGGAGTTCAGAAGTTGTACCAGGAGCATTGATCCAAGCTGCCATCACATTCGAATCATAGAAATGTTTAGACTAATGTCTATGTATGGCATACATGCTTACACTCCGAGGTCTCATGGGTGGTAGACGGAATTAGGCGTTTTGGTTCTTTTTTTTTCTTGTTGTTGTTTTTTCTTTTTTTTTTATTTTTTTTTTTTTTTTTTTATTGCTAGCTCGTTATTTTAGGAGCCTATATTGACCCAGGCAAAGAGCACCAGACTGGCTCATTGTCTAGTGAACGTTCTTCAAAATCCAAACAATCTGGGTTCGATCCATGGAAGCAGAAAAGCGTGATCAACATTTGTAATCCTATTACTTTTGACTTTTTTATTTTACATTACTTAGAGTTAACGTTTGCCATTCCCTGTGCGTTGTTTGTATGTGTATTTATTGCTCGCTCGTTATTTGAGGAGCCTATATTGACCCGAGCAAAGAGCACCAGACTGGCTCATTGTCTAGTGAACGTTGCTCAAAAACCAAACAATCTGGGTTCGACCCATCGGAACAGAAAAGCGTGATCAACATTTGTAATCCTATTACTTTTGACTTTTTTATTTTACATTACTTAGAGTTAACGTTTGCCATTCCCTGTGCGTTGTTTGTATATGTATTTATTGCTCGCTCGTTATTTGAGGAGGCTATATTGACCCGAGTAAAGAGCACCAGACTGGCTCATTGTCTAGAGAACGTTGCTCAATAACCAAACAATCTGGGTTCGACCCATCGAAGCACAAACGCGTGATCAACATTTGTAATCCTATTACTTTTTGGTTGTTTTATTTTACGTTGCTTAGAGTTAACGTTTGCCATTCCCTGTGCGTTGTTTGTATATGTATTTATTGCTCGCTCGTTTTACTGTGGTGTGATTATTTGTTGTATATATTAAAAAATGGATAAGAAAATTAAATATTGATATTTAGATTGAATAAATTTTGAGTAAAATTAGATAAAATTTTAAGTTAATTATATAAATAAAGGAATAGTTGTATAGAAGTGTGCTGAGAAAGTGAAAGAAGTGATGAAATAAATTTAGTATATATTATCAATGTATTATAGAATTTGTGTGGAGTTCAGAAGTTGTACCAGGAGCATTGATCCAAGCTGCCATCACATTCGAATCATAGAAATGTTTAGACTAATGTTTATGTATGGCATACATGCTTACACTCCGAGGTCTCATGGGTGGTAGACGGAATTAGGCGGGGGAGGCCATCTGATACAGCCAGAGGTCCTCGGGAGGACGTTTTCCAGGAGGGTTGACCACCCCTGCCATACCGAGGATGTCTTTTTTGCCCATTTTATCCCAGTTTTTGGCAGTATAAAGTAGAAAATTTTGCCACAATAGGTCGTGACTGCATCGGTGTCTCTGTGAAGACTACGACCGCTCTTGTAACAATCGAAGCACACTAAAGCTATATTCTGATAAAGTAGGCCCGAGAGATTGCGATTAGATAGAACTGAGCATCACTCGTCTCTCCAAGAGAACTTATGTTACCAATTTTATTACCCATTAAATCCACGACAGAATACTAAACACGACAAAGAAGTTATATAATAAAACGCTTACTGTACTATAGGCTGAAAAAGTAACCAAATAAGATGCAAAGCGGTAATAAAAATTTAACGAGAGATTACATTTCTAAATGATTTTTATTTCAAACAAAAGCTTCAAGCAAATATGAAAAAATTCATGTTGCACTCGATTAACAAACATGGCTACGGTTGATTATTGACGTAGCACTGACGTAACACTGCAGCCTAAGTGATATGTCGGTTAAAGCGTCGTTTCAGATACATGTGACTCGATATGATCACCTTGAACTTTACCATAAACTGATACAGTCACGATATTTGCATATGTTATAATGCACATGACATTCTTGTCGCAATAAATACGCACAACGTTTATCAAACTGGAGGGGGCACCAGTAACAAACTGGTGGGAGGAACCAATATCAAACTGGAGGGTACCAATAATAAACTGGTGCGAGGAACCAATATCAAACTGAGAGGGCACTAATAACAAACCAGATTGGCCAGGAATATCTCGCTGCACATGTATATATTATCACTACAACCGCACAGAGATGCAGATATAGTTGATGCGATTGCACGTTGTTGTGGATATGGTATCAACCATTGCACGCAAGCTATAAATATAAAAGCTACCATTGCTCTGGCCGCATAGTAATAGTCAGCAATATTTCACTCAACATGTGGTAATAGAAGCGCATTATTAGCATTTTGTGGACAATGGAAAGCCGTTGTCTTCATTTTGCGTGCAATGGAAAGTCGTTGTCTTCCTTTTTCGTGCAATGGAAAGAAGTTGTCTATATTTTGCGTGAAATCGTCGCGCGACGTGCATACGGCGTGCAGTTCGTGCACGCACTTCTGTGTGAAAGACGCAGAGGAGGGAAGAAAAAAACGAAAAACCCCCCCCCCCCCCCCCCCCCCCCCCTCCGAGGACCTCTGGCATGTTTAGATGGCTCCCGCCCATCGTCCGTCTCCGCCCCATGAGACACTCGGAATGTAACACGTGTATGCCATACATAGACATTAGTCTGAACATTTCTATGATCTCAATGTGAGGCCACTTGGATCAATGCTCCTGGTACAACTTCTGAACTCCAGCACAAAGTTGTTATAATACGATTGGATAATATATCAGCTAAATTTTCATCACTGGTCTTTGCACTTTTTTGGCAGCACATTTCAGTATTCCTTTATTTATATAATTAACTGCAAAATTTTAGCTGCGTACTCGGAAAATGTTAGTTCGAATCTGAAATTATTGCAGATATTTAGATTTTCTTATCCATTGTGTGTTTGTAATATATAGTTCAACTGAATATAAGTGCACAGCTCGCAGTGTACTTACATACTGTAAATAATTGCATTGCAAATACGGTAAATATTTGTATGTGGTAGACAAAAGAAGCGCACTGCCCAAATCGAAATTCAAATAAATTGATATATTTTTTTTTTTTTTTTTTGATACAGTATATTTTTCGAAATTCCAAATTCTAATTTTTTTCTGCCAAATATTTATCTGACATAATAAATATATTTTTTTTTTTCGCTCTAATGTTACGCGTCACCAATTTCCATTCCGTGAGTGTGCTCACTTTCACCAAAATAATTTTTTTCGTGTAACAATCTATCACCTAGAATAATTTACTCTCACCTAGGGCAGAATCCAACCATTCTGCCAAATCTACCTAAAACCCCGTTCACTCCCCATCGCCTAATTAAACTGCCAAAATATTAGACTCATTAGAGGCACCGATACCAATTAGTAGGGGCTAATGTTGCCCAAACTGGAGTCGACGTCAATCTCAAACTGGAGGGGCACCGATCAAATTCGAAGCACCAACCAAACTGGAGCAAT
>JASANE010010163.1:0-23751 GCA_030248225.1 Trileptium ribeirensis
GGAGATGAGTAGTGGTTCTTGTACTAATTTAACTAGCTTTGCGGAGCTTTCCGAATGCTTCCTCGCACTGTGGTGTCCTTTTAAATTCGTTGTCCTTACGTCGGTGGGCATTGAGTGGTTCGCAGATTTCGGAATAATGTGGTATAAATTTGTGGTAGTAGCCTACAAGTCCTAAGAAGCTTTGTAATTGTTTGAGAGTTTCAGGTCTTTTGTAGTTATCTATTGCGGCTGTTTTTTCGGGGTCAGGTTTAACGCCTTCGGAGCTAATAATATGTCCGAGGTATTTTCATTGTTTCTGTCCGAATTGGCATTTGGAAGGTTTTAGCTTGAGGTTGGCCTTACGAAACCTATCGAAGACTGTGATGAGATCTGCTAAGTGTTGTTCGAATGTGGGTGAGAAAACTAATATGTCATCTATGTAAATGAGACATCTTTCCCATTCCAAACCTTTTAAAATGATTGACATGCACCTTTGGAAGGCGCCTGGAGAAGAATTTAGGCCAAAAGGTAGAACATTGTATTCGTATTGTCCGTGGACGGTAACAAAGGAAGTCTTCTCCTTGGTTTCAGGGTCTAATTCTAGTTGCCAAAATCCCTTGTTAAGATCTAGACTTGACATGAATTTTGTGTTTCGCAGGCATCCTAATATGTCGTCTATGCGGGGTAACGGGTATAAGTCGCGTTCGGCGACTACGTTGAGCTTACGAAAGTCTACGCACAAGCGTAAAGTGCCGTCACTCTTAGTGACGTACACTATGGGGGAACCCCATGGTGAATCGGATGGAGTTATAAGTCCGGCTTCCACCATATTGTTTAGTTCTTCCCTCAAGGGTTCGCGTAAAGAATGTGCCAATCGGTAGGGCACTTGTTTTATGGGTTTCGCGTCCCCCGTAATTATCCTATGCTGGTGTACGCCACACCTACCTAGGTCGAATGGGTGCACACTAAATATGTCTGCGTTTTCGGAAATAGTCGTTTTCAACTGCTTTAGTTCATAAGGGTTAAGTGTAGTCTGTCCAAAATCGATTTTGCGCAATACCTGTATGGATCGTTCTGTATCGATCGTTTTCTTTTGGTCGTTTATGACCTGCACTACATTGTCGCGTGTAACTCCTATACGGTTGCATTGTTTGGTGTGCTGAGGGGATCCGAGCTGGAGTAGACGCTTGTTGCTGTCATATAAGAGCTCGACCTCGTTGTCATCAAGCATCTCGATGTGTCCGATTGTTTGTACTGCGTGTATTGCAACTGGTATGTTTCCAAAATTCATCATTGCTACAGGAATCATGCGTTGACCAGTGAGTACTAGGGCGTGTGCGATGGCGATGTCCCTAATGAAAGGGTCCGGTACGAATAGTGCTTGGTCAGTGGGCGGTTGAGTGATCTCTGGGATCGCGTTGATGAATAGTTCGGTGTTCGGCGGCACTTGTGTATATTTTCTGGATACTACGTTAATGACGGGCGGTCGATAGTCTCCTTGGTCGGCAAAGGGTGCGGAACAGTTCTCAGTTCCGTTTGACAAATCCAAACAACGGTCCTTGAAATTTATGGCTACATACGGCAGTAAAGCCATGAAGTCGGTACCCAAGATGCATTCGTACGGTGTATCAGTAGCTACTTGGAAGTCGCAGGGAGTGCTTAGCGAGCCTATAGTAATTGGTGCTTTCACCACACCACTAATTGTCAATTCCTGTTGTGTGGCTGATACTATGCGGGTGGTGTTAGTGTCTCTGGGTACCAGGCCTAAACGGGCAGCTAGGGCTTGTGACATAATCGAGACATCAGCTCCGGTGTCGACAAGTGTCGTGACGGGAGTGCCGAGTATGGTTGCGTTGATGAGTAGCGGAGTATTACCTGCATTCATTGTATTTAATTGTCGGGTGAACATACCTTGTCGAGGTCCACGGCGTAAGTCACGAGTAGGAGCAGCGAATAATTCGTCGTCCTCTATGAAAACAAGTTCTTCCTGGGACGAGGCACGGGTTGTCAATAGTCTATTGTAGCGACGCGGGGCTCGATTGGACACAACGGACACGCGCGGCGTTCCCGAAGGTACAATCGAAACCTCGGTCGGCGAAACTCGGGGTGTATTGTTCTCCTCAGGTGGTGCGCTAGGGCCTCTTTTGTCAGCTCTAATCCACCTAATCGCTTTTCGGGGTTTGCCATCAGTTTTGATCAGTCTCCCGCGGCATGGTAGCCATCGGGGTAGATAGTGCGCGTACTTAGGGGAGACCTTACACTTGGTCATGCAGTAGACAAGACTAATTACGCTAACTATGATGGTAACTATAAAGTAAGGCGAAAGTTCAGTATACTCCAAGGCAGGAAAGTTAACTATCTTCTGTACTTGTTCCTTGGCTATTTGAGCCACTTGTAAGTTTGTCGCCTTAGCGTCGTCGAGTGAACTCCAGGTTAAAGGTCTTAATTTGATACCGGAGAGCCGGTCAATAGTAATATTTGGTCCAAACTTGATTGTAATTTCTTCTGGCTTTAGCATGCTCGTTAGTACAATCGATCCTACGACCAACTGTGTATAATTCATGTGGGGAAACCATAAGATTCCGTTGGGTGGAACCTTAATAGCCTTACCTAGGGTCACGTGCGCGAGCTGTCTACGATTAGTCAGTATAACTTCAGGTTCACTAGTCCTAATTAGAACACCTTGAGTGGTCGTGTGCACGGCAGTATCATTGGCGAGAGGGCTCATAAGCGTGCGGTTGCTGCATGCGTGTTTGGTGGATTCTGGCACGGGTTCACCTGTGATAATCCATTCTAAGCAGTTTGTACTGTGGTCGGTTAGTAACGCGTGGGGTGCACAAAAAGCAATTCCGGGTCTATGCTTGCATGCTCCTAGGTTCAAGGATTCGAAACGCACGTGTCCCTGTCTGGCTGATATTGCGGTAGCGGTAGTCTCAACTGAGTAAGCGTGTCAGGAGCGTTCCAACCTGTGTTATAGACCCGAAAATAAGGGCGTACATCGCTGCGTTTAGGCAAGGGTAACTGCAAAATAAAGCCAAAGCGAAATCCAGTTAAATCTACACTTACGGGCATCACTCGACCAAACTAATAAGCTAGGCTGGGCTCTCACATCAGGATGGTTTTAGAAATGCGGGGATCCATGGCGAATAATCGTCGTAGCATGACGACATCGATAACAGCAGGGGAGAGTTCGCCGTTTAACATAGATTCCATGATGGCCTGTACCGACGAGCGCATGTTCGCTCGAAGTATGTTGTCAATCAACTGATGATGCACGTGTGTGACCCCCTTCTGGTCAGCACATCGGACCTGTTCTATCATGGAGACTACCTCCTGCATGCTGTGGTGTAAAAATGCATAAATGTCCTCATTAGCGCGGGTTAATTGCTTTATTGCCTTAGTGTTCCGAAAAGAGACATCATTCGTCTCTCGCATAAATTTTTCGGGAACGGTCACTTGCTGACGCACGCTATTAATATGAACTCCGTTGGCAAAAGCCATTCCTAAACCTAGAAAACCAGAAACGGCGCAAGCAGCGGCGGCTATTAAGCTTGCAAAGCGTTTTTCTCGGCGGTTGGTAAGGTCACATAAGTGCTCGTTCTCCACGCAGAATGAATGCACAAGCAGCGAGTAGTAATTTGTATCTAATATGCCATGATATGCATCTTCCAGTTCGCGTTCCAGTGTGCTCAAACTCGTGTGCAGCTGCGGGTACTCAGTACAGTTCGCTTTCCTGCAGCAATAACTAAGCAAGATGCCATTAACTAGCACGGTGGACAAACGTTGTTTTCGTCGAGTTCCGACTTGCGTTCCCGTCTCATAATGATAGCTGCAGTACCACTGGCAAATGCATACATTTGATCAGAGGTGATTACCAAACCCTGAGGATCAACAACAACACCTACTTCAGCGGTTTACAAACGCACCTAGTCGCAAGATTGCATCACTAAAAGGCAAGAGCGTGGCGTGTGTGGAGCTCAACGTCGAAAGCCAAAGTAACCGTGCACTGCTGTTGTGAACGGAGGGGGCACAAATATAAAACTGAATGGGGGCAATATCATCTTGTATTGTTGAATAATTTCAATATTATAAAATGTACAAGACAATTTATAGAAATCAGCACATATTATTGTAATAACCGGTGACGCAGCTGCATGGCGCAACTTCCTAACACCATGCCCATACGACCCCGGCTATCGTAACCTCAAGGGTGGACCGTGATTACAAAATTTTGAACCTACTCTTGGTCAGACCCAAGAAGCTACGCAGCTTAGCAGGCCGCAGGCGCGCTTCACGGGGTGTGTTCGGATCCCGCCCGAAGGTTGCGCACGTGTCTAGTATCGGGTATGATTTCTGAGGTCCCCCAGGTAGGCTAGTACCGACACCTGCTCGCAGGTCATGGAGCCTAGCCGCTATTCCCTATCTTAGACTCATCGGAAGTTGTTTAGTTCTATTTGAGCGTATTAAGCGCTGAAATAAAATATGAAAAAGTTCCTAGAAATTCGAAGCTCAAGTTGATTTACCTAGTTAAAATCGCGGTATGCTCCGTGTTAGAGCATTGACCTATGCGGCCCCCACAGGGTTCCGACGAGCCCTGAGTGTTTAATGTCGGAGTATCAATGGCGTGGCCTGCTCCTTTTTTGTGGATTCTAAGCGAGCGCACTGGTACTTTGACCAGTGGAAATTTAGCTTATACAAGTGGAGAAAATGCCTAACAAATTTTTGAGTCTCCGGGATAAAAGGGGTTAAATTTTGTTGACGCTTTCTAGTAGTTTTATTTCCTAGTTCCGGTAAAAGCAAATAGATAGCTCAGAAGGCCATGCGCGCCAGTGCTTGCAACATTCTCGCACACAAGCCATGGCGAACAGTGCCTGCTCGTCCGAGCGGACAAACCAGGAAAAGTCCCTATCGTCTCGGTAAAAGCAAGGCGGTACTCGGTGTCAACGATACAAATTTATTTACATGATCAAATGTTATCGAGCGGACGAGTGTTCCTGGGCAAAAACGAGGCGCAACGAGTAAAACGGGTCGGGGAAGCTTAGTAATATCTTGCTAGGTCGCTACGGTTCAACACAATGTGTCGGCACGGGTCGTTAAAAGGAGAACAGGGGAGGAGCGTACAGATACTCACCAAGTTGCGAACTAGGGGCGGTTATCCCTGCTTCGACTCAATAACAGCGAAATACTCAGCTATGCAGCGCACTAAGCAGGGGCCATAGAGTGCTTCAGAAATCGCTCCTCAACGCAGGTCGCACTGGGCGACGAAAACTTAGGCTGGCGGAGGGAGAGACGGTGGCCGGGATTGACTACGCGAGCTCGACCGCATTGTCGGAACGCTACGTAGGGCGATACCGACTATATCGGGTGACGAGGGCTGCCTGGCACTTTATCCTTCAAATATACTCGCACTTGCGCCTATGCCTCGCTTCATTCTGTGGTGTTTGACATTCTTACCTACCTAATAATACGACTGACCGAACGATGAGCTCCAGAAGCAAAAGAAAGGGAAAAATTGGACCATTTCCTTCAATCTAGGCCGGCGGAATGCGGTCGTGGTGGCGCATGGCATGATGCGTCCTCGTAGACCACCTACGAGGCCGGTGCCTAGTTGCTTGCTTTCGATTTTCTCTCCTGGTTGGATCTGGGTGGGAGTCAGTCTTTTCGAGGCGGGTCTTTCCTAGCTGAAGGTCAAATCAGCCCTACTTCCTATCTTTGGGGCCGTTTTTTTTGTTAGTTGAGACCGGGGCGATCGGCCCCGGACGCCTCTGTGTCTTTTGGTTTCTCCTTGGTTGTTTGTCTCTTGCCTCTCTCTAACGACGATTTTGTCGCCCTAATACACTGCCGTATGCAGTGTCTCAACTGCCACGTTGTGCAGTTGAGTTATCATTGACTTCGTTGCCGATGTTGATGTGCGCCTATGGCTGAGTAGTTAAGACTGATGAAACTGCAGCGGACTTAAATTCTCCGTGCAGGATCAACTCATAGTACGGGAAAATGCAACTAGCTGATACTGAAACTAAAGAAAAAAGCGAAACCGGGCATACATAGTACATAGCCTAACGGGCACTCATGATAAATAGTGAAACCTGGCTAAACTCAGCGATCGACTCGCTCCAAAAAGAAAAAGGGGTTTTGCACTCGCCCGGTTTGGGGCCACAACGGCCTGGGCGAGGAGGTAAGTTTTCCTTATTTTTAGAAAGTCCTAAAATTTTACTTGAAGGCGGGGACACAATGTGTTTCTCCCGCAAAGGCGGTTTCTAGCGATGGCTCAGGGGGCAAGCCTTGATCCTATTTCTTTTAAGCAACGGTCTCTAAAGAATACCATTGTGTATTGCAATAGCGAACGATGGTAAACTTAGTTGTTTTGATCACGTAGTTATTTGGGTCCGAAAACAGGTGTATCACTGCAAAACGATGCACCATCGTCCCAGGTCAATGTCGGCGAAATTTTTCTCGGCTGGGGGACTTGCTCCTCCAGCTCATTTTTTCAGTAACGCGGGGCCAAGAGGGTCACCTATCGTTACGTCGGTCAGTCGTCCTAATGAGATTGGTGTACAAATGAGATGCCTACTGAGTAAGTCGTCTATGTGCTCTAAAATCAAATTCAAACATCTGAGAAAAATGATTCCGAGACAACATTCCGTGAAAGCAGCAAAGACCTTAAGCTCAAGTTAGCGTGCCTAGAAATTGTTCAGTCTTTTATATCCCCAAATTTCCTTAACTCGGTGAAATAGAAGAAATTTTTAGGGCTTACTAAAGCCCGACGGAGGCTAGTCCTCCGTCCCTAATCTGCGGTTCTGTCCAAGCTCAAACACGGCATGAGCATTGAACGTTCAACTAAACTACGAATTTGGAAAACAAAATAGCAAAACCATCGAACGATTCCCTACTTTCCGTGGCGAACACGTTCAAGAAATTTTACCGTGGTCGGCTCAGGAAAAAGTCGTGGATCCTAACTCAAAACAAGTCACTTAAAACCTGGACGAGAAGCGTCCATTTCGGTGTGCCTTACCTATGACCACGTTGAATCAGAAAGACTTCGAATAGGTTTCATCAGTTCTCACTGCACTCTGTACATTCGCCTAACGCCTCCTACGTCGGAACTCGATATTAATGATGAATTCCAGAACGGGGATAGGTCTAGCATTTCGGGGGGAACAGGGAGTTAGAACCCGAACGAGAATGTTTCTGCCTAAGTACGAGGGGCGCGCTACATTCGGGGGAAACTAAACGAACAGTCTGTTACTCTTCAATGAACAGGGAAAGTAAACCCCTGTTGTCACTAAGCCTTCCTCACACTTACGACTGTCGATCCTTGGGGCAGCACCAGCTGAACCCCCTTCGCGAGGTATGTACCTGCGCGGAAATCTTTGGTCCATCGAGTCGATCCAAACCAAAAGCGAAAAGCGAAGTAAGAAAAACAGAGCCGCATGAAAACCAAACACTCAAAATAGTGCGTCGGCGCCGGTCAGTAGAGTCGACCGAACTCCGCGCTGTCGAAGTCCAACTGATTCCAAGATTCGACGCGTTGGTCGTAACCTCGAAATTTCTGCCTGTATGTTACGATGGCGATTTTGTCGCCATCCAATCGTTGGCGACTTCTTGACGCCCACTTTTTTGGGTTTTCTATCCAGTGTCCAATTGGAGACACTTCCGGAAACTTGAATCTTGGCGGCTACCGTAAACCGTCGATGTCCTTAAAGAGGGTCGGCTTCAATTAAATTTGCCGACTTTAAGTTTGAATCTTGCGAGTACTCGGAAGTTGACCATCTGTGATTTTTGTCCAAATTTTCCCAAAAAAAGTAGATTTTGAAGTCCCTATTTCCCGTCTTCATCGCCGGATGACCAGCGAAATTGGATCCTAAACTCACAATGTTCGAACAATTTCCGGTCCCAACTTAACTTAAACTATTACGACTACTTTCGGGACACGCAACTTCCTTCTTCAACCCCAATTAGCGTGTCAATCTGTTTGAATTTTGATTGTTCGATCTTCCCATCTCATCCTAACTCGGCGGCGATCGACTTGGTCTTTGTTGTCCTCAACTTGCCGCCATCCTAATTAAGCTAAATCTAACTTAGCAGATGACCCTCGTTCCTGAGGACAGCCAAAAACATCGAAAAGAACCGAGCTGATTTGAAATTTGTATGGGAATGCCGGTATTTCGAAGTCTCGCCGTCGGGGGGGGGGAAACCGACAGGGAAAGAAGGCCCGTCTCGAGGTCAGAGATGGGGCGAACCCTAACGTACTCTTAATCAATCCGGGTGCCTGCTCCAGGGCCCCTAGGGTCCGCGGGAGGGCCCTAAAGTCGCCCCCCGTTCGTCCTATCAGTCCACGTTTCGTCCGTCCGTAAAACTCTGAAATTTTAGCGATTTTTGGATGTTTCGTCCTCGTCCGTCTTCGTTTATGTCGTGTCCTTAGGTCTAGATATATATATATATATATATATATATATATATATATATATATATATATATAGATACTTACATGTAAATACGATACATATACACACGCAGACATATACACATACTACACACAGTAGACACAACGGCGTCCTGAGCGACAGAAAGGTCGCTCAGGATAAACACACACGCAAGACACGTCAAACACAACAACAACAACGACGACAAAGAAGAAAACCGACCAGAAACGTCGGTTAGAGAGAGAACGAGGACAAGAGCGAAAGGACAGCGAGGACACGAGGCGGGCGTGGGAAGGGTAGCGGGACAAGGGTAATCCGGGAAGATTTTCGAGGGGCTGGGGCCAAATTCGGTCCCAGGACGGAAAACGGGGTCGATTGATACCAAACACAAGGGGGGTAGGCGTAGAAGCGGGTCGGAACCCACTTATGGGTTCCGATGTGTATTAGTATGGGAAGCTTTAGCGGGCTCTCCTGCGTTAACGGATGGGCGGAGCGACGCCCGCCGGGTATCGTTGGACTCACCGTCCAACGACGATTTAAATGAGGGGTGAAATGGCTGCGGCGGTAGGATTAAAAACGGTACTAAAATCGCGGCGATTAGAGAGAGTGATGGCTACGGTGGGGGGCGCGTTTGTTGGTCGTCCGGGTTAACGGGGCGGCGGATCGAGACCCGCCGGGTATTTTTGGAAATGTCTCATCGAGACGAATCCAATGAGGGGCGATTCGCCCATTTTAAGGTGGAAGGAAAAACTCGATTTGTCGGCGCCCATCAGCAGTTGGCAGCAGCTTTCTAGGCATCTTTGAGTGACTGCAGCGGGTCAGCAGGGATTCGGGCGGAGGTTCAAAACATATGGTTGGATTCAACTAGTCACGATGAACAAAACAAGGGGTTGCATGCGCCGGTTCTGACGCGGGGTATGGCGACGGGAATGTCGGAAAGTGGGGCTTGTATTGGTTGCATACTGCAATAGGCTACTGAAACAAGGCGGTTTTGCCTAAAAATTGTCCACAGGGCACACACATAAATAGATACATGTACATACTTTATATATAATATGTCCTAACTACATGGAAAATGATAGTCCGGGTTCCACGGTGACAATCCTACCTAGCGTAAGTAGCGATTGTCTCTACGTATCACAAGTGAAGTTCTGGCGTTGTCCGGGGCGGTTTAGGAAGTCCCCTCACACTTCCCCAACGTGTTCTACCCGTCTATTGTGGTTATGTTCTGGATCACGGCACCGTAGACGGTGGCGGGCTTTCGAATTAACCCGGCATCCGTCGTTCCGCATGCTTTCGAAGACTACCAGAAGTGTGATTTCCGCTTATTTTGACTTGCTGTTTTCCGTGACCATTGCACAGTACGTTGCTAAAACCAAGTAAATTTAATATTTTTGATTTCGGTCTTAATAAACCTGCTTTCTTGAACGTGCAGTCAGGGGCCTCCTATTCCCTGACGGTCGTAACCGTCACGGTTTTAACGCGTAGCGGCTGCTGGTTGTGGTTTCCGCGTGATGCTTACTCTCTGTCTGTGTGGAGCGTAGGGTCCAATATCCTAAATCGGCTTGATCAACCTGATTTCGTTATTCCTTTCAGCGTACCTCACACAACACTCGTCCCGATGGTCAATTGCGGCAATTAGTACAAACAGTATACGACATTCATATACAAAACGGTATACGATATTTTTATACAAAACGGTAAACGATATTTTTATACAAAACTGTATACAATATTTTTATACAAAACGGTAAACGATACTTTCACACAAAACGGTATACGATATTTTTATACAAAACGGTACACGATACTTTCATACAAAATGGTATACGATATTTTTGTACAAAACGGTAAACAATACTTTCATACAAAACGGTATACGATATTTTTATACAAAACGGTACACGATACTTTCATACAAAATGGTATACGATATTTTTGTACAAAACGGTAAACGATACTTTCATACAAAATGGTATACGATATTTTTGTACAAAACGGTAAACGATACTTTTATACAAAACGGTATACGATATTTTTATACAAAACGGTACACGATACTTTCATACAAAATGGTATACGATATTTTTGTACAAAACGGTAAACGATACTTTTATACAAAACGGTATACGATATTTTTATACAAAACAATATTTTTTATACAAAACGATTTATAACATTTTTTATACAAAACGGTTCACTGATGCAGGCGAGATTGTTGGTACAAACAGCCATGTGCCAACGCTTCCCGATGCGATTCCGAGTATGAAGATCCTGAAAGGTTCGTGACAGGGCCGAAACGGCCCTGTTACATTATTGCGTTCATAATATGTTATACATTCGTAAAATCGTTGATATATAAAAAGAGCACTGGACCAAATCACTCAACCAAGTATACTGCCTTGAGGTACTCCAGAAATAATTACAAGTTTAGACCACGAATGCTTCTCAATGCCCAAGTGTTGTAGTCTCTTCTGTTGGTGGTCCGTTAACAACCAACACAATCGATATTCAAAAATTTCGATGGCAGATGGTGTTTTCAGTATAATTTCGATTGCGATAGCACATCAAAACTGTACTCATGTCAAGATATAACGTTTCTTTCCAGTATTCAGTGTCTCATTTAGATGAACTGTTATTAAACACATTTAAAAACTGCGAGGCAGTAAAATGTTTGTGCCTAAATCGACAGTAGGCAGGAAAAATGAGTCGTTTAGTTTCAAAATACTCATCTATTTTTTCACATAACACAGATTTCGTAAGTTTATTACAAGAAAAGTGCAAACTGATAAGTAGCTGCATACTTGTGTTCTTTCTTATAAATAGGTACGATCTTCGCTACTTTCCGTTCCATGGGCAGTATACCGGGGTAAAATGATAAACATGAGATAAAGGAACAGCAATGCTTGAAGATAATTTGCATTGTAAATATTGAGGTATGCCATCAAGACCGCGACTATTTTTCAGTTTTATCGCGGGCAGATGATACGAATTTACCTCTTTATAAAAGCAAATATAATCAAGTGTATAATTTAATCTCGGTAGATTATCAATAGAAATGTTACTGTTTGAAATATAGACAGACGAGAAACACATGTTTCAAAGTCTCTGCTTTATCAGCCGGGTTAACAATTTGTATAACATTTGGCAAAATTAACTTTGATGAAAGCACGCCTTCATATACCGCCAGAGTAACATTCATTTCTGCCAGATATATTTTAGCGTCAGCATTAAATTTATCTAAATGTTTCACGAAATTTTCTACGAAAATCGAAGCTTAAGCGAAATCTAAGTTAACGAAATTTTCTTGCAGCAGTTTTTCGCAGAAATTTGTTATATTCAGAAGGAAACGATTTGTACTTTTCATGCATCGTTTCTGTCGTTGTAATGATTGTTATTGTGATCAAGCAATATATACATATTGCGAGCTGCAATTTACCTACAATTCCGTTTTTCAATGCCAGTAGTTAAATTTTATTTGAAAATTTAACCCGTGAATATCGCTAAGAAATTATGTTATGTTATCAAAATTTACTTTATGATAATTACGCGATGCAGATGCTCTGCTCGATAACATTCCATCAAAGTAAACAGTCACCCTGCATATATAAAATGACCAGTTATGCGAGCCCTCAGGAATGGTTAAGGATCGGAGCTTCAGAAGAGATAGCTCCTTCCTCCACTGAGCATGTATGTTAATGACAATACTTTGCACGTTTAATCATAGCTTCAGAGTCTGAAGTTTAACTGCAATACATTCGGATCGTTTGAATTGTCGTTCACGTTTTTTATATAGAAGTTTGAAGCAGAAATTATATTAATCATAAATTGTATCCGACGACAACGTAGTTAACAGCTACGCAACGCACTCACGTGGCGATAACAGAACTGTAGATAGCTAGCTACAAGAATTTTCTGCTGACAACGCCCTTAAAACAGCGTACTTTAATAATGAACGTTTAGATCACAGCTGACAGAATATTCCATGTGACATTATATTTACTGTGCAATCAACTCCTGAAAAAAGTATATTAGATCTGAAAATATACACATACAATTTATGTTACATATGCAAAATGACAATATATGTGCGCATCTTCGTCGAATATAATCAAAATATCAAATTGTCTTTAAACTTAGCTTGCATAAATCTAACCTAAGATGCCATTATAGCTTGAATTTGAACATAAAATTATATAAGCTACATTGGATGCATACCTAAAACAGCTAAAATCCATTTGGTGTTAAACCTAAAATAAGGTTTAAAGTTTATGTCTAACATACTAGAATCAGATTTAGATTTAAACGCAATACGACCAAAAACATTTGGATGCAAACCTAAAATGTACAAAACCATTTCATATTTGCATTTACGCGGCATTTACGTTATAAAGGACCCCCATATGAAAGTTTTGTCCACTATATAGTGTACACCACATCATACAGGGGTATATAGCACGTGCCTACACTATAAAATATTCAGATGGTGTATGACACACCATCAACTTGTATAGTGTAAAGATAAGCCTATTGTATTCAAGAACACCATACCTACACACATTACGTAAAGTGCGTACATAAAAGCATGGTGTAGCTAACACCATATATGTTTTTAATTCTAAGGTGTAGTCTACACCACGCCATTATCGACAGTATGCTTATGTATACTATCTTAAAATACAGCCGTAACCACTATCGTATCCAAGACACCATATAATTGATGGTGGCAGGGACACCCAAGAGGGACAAAACTTTCACATGTTGGGTGCTTCATAACGTAAACTCGCATTAATATGATCAAACCACATTAAATTTTGAACACAATATGTTCGAAAGTCATTTGGATGTAAACTAAAATCTAGCCTTTTTTATGTTTAAAATACACGTTGTGTATTATGTTTTAGACTTACTACGTTCGAAATCTATTTGAATGTGAATTCAAATAACCAGGAACCATTTGGAATTTATAAACGTACAATACCCAAAATGTATTTAGATATACAAAGTCACATACGACTAAAACTTATTATTTGGATTTATATTCCAAACCTTTAATGCCGAGCGGTTTATCAAACAAAACGAGTTTAACCTCAAAGCAATCGGAATTTTTTTTAAATTCCAGGTAAATACGCAAAATACTTTAAAGCTTAAAATTACCAAACTATTTTAACACTAAAATATTTTGCTAAGCCATCGGTCTGCGAATACTCAATTAGCGTAAAAAACTGGAAATTACAACATATTCAAAAAAGAAACCTAAAGAACAAACGCAAAACAATAATACGATATATTACTGCTCACTTGCGTAATAAACGTGCCACGCTAGGTAATAACCGCCAAGAAATATACTGAAAACGAACAGAAATTTGTTTGGGCGTCTTCACAGTCGGGACTTAGTCAGAACTAGCAAACGCACCCGCGCATCAAGAAGCTTCTGCACATACAGCTACTGAATGGACAAAGGGGGGCACAGCTGAAAAGACCATCCCGCACATAAATATGAACATCACATTTTTGTTATACCTATGAAACGCTCAAGATAAGAAGTGTCCAGCGTGGCACACGTTTGTCACAAAATTGAATGTGACACATGCGTGACAAGACGAAGTGTCACAGGTGACTAAAGCAATTTGTGTCACAAGTGTAACTTGTAACTATTTTAAAATATATTAAGAATGGTAAACAGTCAAGCGTGATACTTTAGGACAAATATTGCTAAGTAACACGATGCATATCTCCCTACATAAATTTGAAACCGAATATATAAAAAGCTATGCGCCAAAAGTTTTATAGCATTATTATGCTTTACGTAAAAACTTTTGACGCTCAATGATGTAAAGTTCAAAAGAAGCCCAAGCGCTATCGTGATCTTGCGTTGTAGTTTCTAAAGTGATTCCCGACAGTTGTCGAGTACAAACACAAACTAGCCAAGCGCCTAAAACAGCTGATCAAGATCGACATTGACGGAAGGCAGTGATTTACCAACATTGCTAAATAGTAGTAGGGGCACATAATTCGCTCTTTGGTCGCATAACAAAGTCACACTCTTTATTAAGAGTTTCCTACACCAAAATATATAAAGCGAAAATGTGACCGTGCACCCACCTAAGTGTGTTTCAATCTTTTCAAAAGTGTGGGTACGGTAAAAAGGGCCGGGGCCGGTCGTCTACAGTCATTTTGTTATAACCCCATCCGTTCATCATGGTTATATCATTTTGTTGTAACCAGCCATCAGATGTGCGTTTACATTCATTATTTTGTTTTTAATATTTTGAATTTTGAACCAACTTCCAAAAAATGGATGACAATTTTATTTGTTCTTAAAAATCAAAACAAAATTGCAAAAACTAGAATAATGTGTAGCATTTATATTATTTCTTTAATAAAAAGTGTTTCCGCCATTAAACCAACTTTATACACTGTTTGGCAAAAACATTTGTTGCCGTAAAAAAGCTCAAAATTTATGACTTGTGTCTTAGAAAAAGTATCGAAATGTAATAAACGTATAAATATTTTATATTCCCGTTTTATTATAATTTGATATTCCCTCTTTGAAATCACCTATGTAAAAGAACCTGACGAAATTCCGGTCCTTAATAGTGCATGCAGCTACTTTTCTCACTTGGATGATCTCTTCAGCGTTAAATTCGAGCTTGTTATACGGTGTTGGATATTTATCAAACGTGCTGATGCTGATTTTAAACAAAATGTTTTAATGTTGCATACTTTTGAATGAGCTTGGTGCGCCAGCGACATAGCGGCAATAGCTACCGCTGTTATTAACGATACCTGAGCTCTTGTATCTTCCAAGGCTCGGAAACGACGTCCATCTACAGAGATATTAAAATGCCTTCGTTTTACCTTCTGTGTTATCCGGAAAATTAATGTTTCCAATAATTTCCAATAAGTTGCTACATGATTTACTTGTTGGTGTTTATTGACGGTAACGTTTTGTATTCTACCAGTCTCGTGGCGGGTCCGCTACCGCATTATATTGACTATGTCACTGTGAATTATCACTCACTTTTACGGTCGTGATCTGACTTGACAAAAGAAAAACCGAAGTGTACGCACCTAAAATAGACTCACGCACTGCGTGAGTTCACTTTTGGTGCGTATACAGTGGCTGTGCCGGCGCAAAGCCTTGTTGTATTCGAATAATTAGAAGAATCTCGTAGCTGCTGATTTTGGATGCTTGTTTTACCTTCAAGATGTAGCACGTACCCTGACAAAAGAATCAACATAATAAACATGACATAAAACAAATTTTATCTAATAAAAACATCAAAAATTCTTTTGATATTTATGCATGTATTTAGGATGTTTTCAATTATACCATGTACAAGTAAAAACTATATTTTGCATGTTAACGTCTAGTTAGTAAATTATTAATTTGCACTACAGAAGTGATAAAATGAATCTACACGAAAAGTAAATACCCCCAGTATATTGGGTCACCTGCTAGATGCGTGTTTACAGATTTATATAAATATCGAACTAAAATATTGGGTGTAATACATAAATAAAAATATTTGACTATTAATCTGGGCTTACTATATAGAACAAATTATGGCTTCCCGGTGGACTAATATGTGCAACTAAACATGAGTAAACTTACTGTGCGCCGTTTACCATTTTGTTTTAACCCTTTCATGCCGGAATTAATTTGTGGGCCCAAGTAATCCTTAGGGGCGGTATGGTATAACGTTAGAAAAAAGAACCGCTTTGGAGCGAGGGGTTCGGGTGCGCCAGCCCCCGACTTAGGCTTAGGCTTAGTGTATGCCTCATATAAGGACCTTAGCTTAGGCTAAGACTAAGGCTTAGGCTTAGTATATCGAGGACGGCACGGCCTGCGTTTAATTTCCGCCCCTCAGAGTTACTTTGGCCAATTTGTGTATCGTGCAATGTTTGACAAACTTAAGCCTGCGCCAGGGATCGAATCCGGAACGTACGGGTGAAACTTGTGTATTGTACGCAAACCATGTGAGAGGAGAAAGAACCAGGACAAGAAAGAAGAAAAAAAAGGAGGAAAACAAAAAAAACACCCAAAGGGAAAAAAAAAAACAGAAAATAACTTATAAATATTAAAAAAAACAAAAAACACAAAAAAAAACAAAAACAAACCAAACAAAAAAAAAAAAAGACACTAACATACACACATCAAACCCAAAAAAACCACTATCTGGGAGCTGTTGCTCGGTTCCTTAAGGAACCTCACAACGTGACCGAATAACAACGCACGTTCAAACGTACGACATACGACAAACTCAGTAAACACAACGACTCGCAGTGTGCGTTAGGTCTATTTGGACCTAGCCGGCATGAAAGGATTAAAGGCTAAAATGTACATTGTTGATGTTTAACCAACACTTATTAGCACAGCTCCGACGGATGCTTCTCTAATATTTGTTTCGGCGTACCTGTTTAACACTAACCAGTTGCGCTGGGGAATTGATACTACGTGTCGTGTCTTCCAAAAAGAATTGGACAATGATGAATCCGCATAGAAATTTAGCACTGATATGAACTTGTTTGTTTTCTCTCCAGGTTATATTACCAACAGATTTTCGAACCTTGTTATACTAAATTTGTTGCTAGACCGTTGGCTTACCTTCTGCTAATTATTGGCAGTCGGAACCACGCATCCTCATATGGGGTTCTCTCCGTGAGGCGTCGGACCCACTCCCTTCAAAGCGAGGCGGCTCCCGCCACTACCCTTCCCCCGATTCCCGGGCTACTCCTTCTAGATCCTGGGATCTCGAGCATGTGTGATCAGAAAGCAGTAACATAGAACACGAAACGCGGAAAAGTGGACATTCAATCCAGATAATATAGGTAGCTAAGATATACCCACAAGAGCAAAGTATAACCAACTACTGAAAGCAGAACGCTGAATATAAATAACGGTTTCTTCCCCATTGTTCACTTGTTGAAGGAATCCACGGAATATAGATGCCACTTATTACCTTTTCATATTGAACAAGGGCTACGCAGCACCGTCAAATTCGAACAGACATTGCATGTTTATAGATAAAAAATGATAAATCCATAAATCTCCCGTGCAAATAAATTGATTGGCAGAGTGGTGTTCCTATAAATATTTTATTCTGAACTGTGCCTCAATAATCGTAAGGCTTTGCATATTCCGTAAATATATACGCAATGCTTCATACATACAAAATAAAATAATAGTTAATCCGATTATCACAAGCGCACATTTTGGGATTTTTGTTCCAAATATCATTCTCACTGCATAATGGATCCGCGGCGAACAATGCAAATTTATGCAAAGGATATTGTAAGGAAAAAAAAAAAAAAAAAGAAGAAAATCAAGTTAAAAAAACAGAAAAAAGAGAAGGAACACTAACACAGACCACAAATTAACAAAATAAAAAAAAAAAAACATCTATCTATTCGTTTTTGAATTACAGCTTCGCAATATATATTTATTTCATATACTAGGATAAAGTGGCTATGTAATTAATTCTGATAAAATTTTATATTTACAAAAGGCTCTCAAAACATTTTAAGCTTAAGATCTGTTTCAAACTGCAGCTTGTGACCAGTGTTTTATGTAACCCTCATTTGCTAACACGCGTCTGTAAAACCGTTTTACCTACTCTAGTTATATAATTGATTACAAAAATTTGCTGCCTCATTAGGCATATATAATAGGAAAAATAAATATAGTATTCTGTGAAACTTATACAAGCTAATAGGAATAAAATAGTATAGCTCAATTTTTCGACCAATATTGCCAAAATTAATCCAATTCACTACTTTGGTGTAAAGACTGGCGATCTTTTCAAAGTCGAGCCCGCGCCGCTCCCTTTTTTTTCAGAAAAATATATTTCACTGTCAAGAAAAATTTTAAAAACTAACCAATTGGTAATTGTGAGCATGGATTTATTTTCTGCGCAGCATTTATTAATATGCTGGTAACGTTGTATATGTAGGCTCTATGAAAACGAATAATATAATGCGTCTCTCACACTAAAGTTCGTACACGAACTACATTCGTAGACACGTACGCGTAACGATTTCATGCAAAATCAAGACAACGGCTTTTCATTGCACAAAAATGAAGACAGTTGTTTTCCATTGCCTCAAAAATGAGGACAACGATTTTCCATTGAACGCAAAATACTAAAGACACACTTCTATTACCGCATGACAAGTGAAATATTGATGACTACAACTCTGCCGCTAGAGAAATGGCAGCGTCTAAATTTATAGCTTTCGTGCCATGGTTGATACCATATCTACAACAAGGAACAATGGCAGCAACAATATCTTCAGTTTTGGGGAATGGTAGTGTCTATATATACAGGTTGCAGGCAATGGGATTACAACGTCTACAACAAGTGTGCAGTTTTAGAGAACGTTTAATACAATTTAGGGGATTATCTCTCTGAGGGGTGGGACCCGCCTCGCTGTGAAGCGTCGACCCTCTTAGCAGGTTGGTTGACGGCCTCTGGTACCGCCGTAGTCGACGAACGCACAGGCGCCTTTCTCCTGCTTCCACAGGGTATATCCGCCTAGGATACGACGATGGCCGAACCTCTTCCTCAGCACATCGACAGCCCCCATCGCCAACGCCCAAGCACTAAGCTAGAAATTAAAACTGTTCCTGCAGTCAGCCAATATCACTATCATGGCATAGCCTTTTAACAACCACCGTCCATATTTTCACAAATAATGTCACCTTGTATCTACCACTAAACTTGCACAATCCTATACATTCCTTTTTAACCTGACCCTGTGCGTAAGACTTATTGCGACATAAGTAATGCAATGAATAAAATGGTACCATTTTTATGTAAAACCTAGATTTTAGGTTTTACATAAAACTCAAAAGTCTATTGAAATTAGCTGTATAAGAGACCATTTAGAGACATAAATTTCAACTAGTTTTGTTAACTGCTACATAAATGGACCTTATTGAGCAGAAATACATAATTACTTCGGTTCAAAGTATCACAGAACAGAAAAGGTATAAGTAAAAGCAATCTCTAGGATTATCCTATGTCTGTTTTGATAATCCATAAACAGGAATACAATTCATCTAATCGCCTTCTAATTTCATATCGGCGCAAATTTTATACCATCATGACTATATATTATTGCATTTCACATTTAATTACATCATTGGCGCTGGGAAATTTATATTTCGATGCACTACAGCGATGTCTTTATTTATACAGTTTTATTGCTGTAACACTCGACGTTTTGATAAGGAATCATGAAATGGAAATCAACAGAGCTGTTGCTTCGTGTATTTGATGCAACATATTCGTCTTCATTTATAACTGTATTCCAAAAATATACGAGCATCAGGAATTGTAAACAACACTAGACTGAAAATATCAGGAACTGCAATTAAACATGTGCCACATATATACATGAGTAACATTGCATACACATAATTAACCCTAGGATTCCTGAGGAGGGTCCAGTCGATCCGCTTGTCACTTTTTTGTGCGTAACATAGGCAATCTTGCACGTATTGGACCGTAACCTTGCGACATTTCCTAAACTAGCATGCTCCATTGAAGGCAAAAAAATCGTAGTTGTAGGATTTACCCGTGGGCCATAAATAGGGTGAAGGTCTACTGGACCCCCTCAGCAAATCGAGGGTGTTCGGTTTGCAAATACTATTTTATTATTTAACTTCTTCGGATGCCTGAAGGGGGTGCAATGGATCCCACTGTCTGTGTATCAAGGTTCTGTAAAGCCATGGTCTCGAAATAGGATTTCACAACATGTGCTATTGACTTTATAAGCATATTCTGTCAGTTGCATTATTCTAAGTTTTGGACTTACTAGAACGTCTTCTGCTTGCCGTCTAAGTTTAGCACTATATACATTTGTGTGGCTGATTCTAACATTCGTAGCGGTAAAATGGAAAGATATTATGCTCTGAAAAAAGCCGTACTAATGGTATTTGCCGACGACGATAATCTACTGGAATTACATGGAGGTGAGGACGACGATCAGCATAACGATGGTCCAACAGCAGCTTGAAGAATCAGACTCCGACGTGTATTCTAATCAGTCGGTCACTTGGAACATGATTTGGATCAAGAAGATAGTGGGGGCGATGAGAGGACATTCAAAACTAAGATTGACATATACATGCGTGCTTCGAGTGCTTCATCAGGCCGAGGCCGTGCCAGCACTTCTGACATAATTCGAGAGCAACCGGGGCCTTCTGATCTTACTGGCTTTCGTACCGCGCTCGCAAAAATAAGATGCGGGATAAATCCTGGCGTCGGCTCGAATTTCTCGAATATTCAACGATAAATTAATCTGAGCGTGAAAGGGTTAGGAATACTCCGACGCATGTTTACATTTATGTTTAAGTACAATTAATTTGAATTTAAAAATTTAAGTGCCGAGGATATTTTACAATCTCAAAATTGTTTTGGGTTATAGAATTCCAAGAGTATCACAGAAAAATATCATATAAATCATATATAGGCTCACGTTCCGACATCTCAGGGGTAGTCCAGTCTTCGGTGGGTTGACCTTCGGCCACCTACGGACGGATCTCTGGCCGGTCTCAGGAGAGGGGAAAATATGCGGCGCCTGTAGCTCCTCCAAAACCTGCTTGGCCTATCGGGGGGCGGGGGAGGGGGTAACCTTCCATGTGTACATGTATTACTTAAATTTCAACTTTAGGTTGCCAAAGATATTACGCATTGCCTTCGTGCATTTTAACTCTGAAATGCAATGTTTAAAGAAATTTTTATGATCAAAAATGAGCTACGTTATTTCAAACAGACAATAAAGAATTTACCCGTACACCGCAATGCTTATGTGACGTTTAAATCTTTATGACCATATGTATTGCAGGCTATAGCCAATGATTGTTCTTGGAACTGGCGTGGCGCCAACTGCTGCCCCGATTTTCCAGCTTTGCAAACACTTTGTGAGCACCTGCCCTATACTGGCGACCATTGTTTGCATAAAATAAGTTAATTTGTATAGAACATGTAATGCTTTCGATTACAAAAGGCTTATTAACTGACAACAACTGATCGCTACATTGAATTTCCGTCATTTACACTATAACAATATGAACTTCGTCATAAAAATGAAGTTTACCTTAACATCGCAATTCTAGAAAAATGTCAACCTCAAAATGTCTGGTGGACGGGATACAACATCATACTTTCACGATTACTTCCAATATATATTATATATGAGCGAAGTTCGAAGTCATTGGGAAATAGCGCATGCTTTCGGGAGCTATAACTTGTTTCCGGGGGGGGGGGTCTGCCGGGCGGCGATATAGGGTGTAAAAGGGGAGATCGTCAGGGGAATAAATTTTCGTAATGTTATATGCACCAGATTGTTGCTATATTTAATGGTGATTACGTCAGAAACCGCTGGTTTGTGGATAGATCACTTGTCTTTTTAACGCCGATTTTGTAAAATGTATAACTTGCAAATGCAGTGACCATTGTTTTAAGTTAGCTTAAATCGCCGTTTCTTTTGGCTACAAACGTTGCTTTAGCTTGTTTGTAAGTGTGAAAATTAATATTTTATACTGACTGACGCCACACTATCAAAATTTCCGCGGTAATTTTAAAATTAGCCACTGTCGAACTAGTGGGGTATAACCGAAAAGACCCCTATGTTACCCATAATGAGCTACCATACTATTACTGTCTTTCTAACCCAAAAATTGAGCCGGGTCAGTATATTGTCACCCGATGACCCGGTCGTGGTAGAGTCCTAGTGACAAGACAATTTCCAAAGCAGCCAATGTATAATAATTTTGCGAATTCGTAAAATATATACGTGCAATTTGTTTGCAGAACCTCAATAGTTGATATTAATATGTCAATCACAATGATATAGCTAATTAATACAGTTTTATTTACAGTTTTATTAAGCTCTGGGACCGTAGGCCCTATCCGCCGGCAATTTTTTTATCTAGCTTCGAGTAAATTTATCCTGCTCTCATTTGCAAATATACCTTTTCACAGCTTATAGTATTAAAAAACGGAATAGACTACCCACAGGTAGGTAATTTTGCCTGCCTGTTATTTAAAATTATCGAAGGAGACACAGTTTTTATGTAGCCACTGTAGCTGCACAAAAAATTGAGTAACACAACCACTATGCCATGTGGTCTGCGCAGTTATATGAAATGACTTGATTCTTCAAGGAGACAAAGCCTTGTGTTATGATATTTCGTGGGCGAATGTTATTTTTGAGTTGTGTGGAATATTTACTAACATCTCAAAGTAGATCAGTCCTGTTATAATAATTGTCACACGTTGACACTATTTCTACAGTTTCTCAAATTACACGCCAAAATCAGTTACTAATATACTTTTCTATAATGTGGCGGAAGACAAGGATTGAAATTTATTGCACAAGCACTCGACATGCGATTAGGAATACGTTCAAACGAGTCTTAAACCTTTCGTGCCCGAATTTATAATCATGCATTGTTTGAAACATTAGAATCTTCAACTAACTTATCAGATAATCTCGAAAAATTAAGATTATTACACCTCAGAAAAATACAATTGTTAACGGTTGTTATGTAAATTGACAAAGATTAACAAATGCGATATAAAGAAAATGTTTTCAAATTTAATCACGTTTTGTCCGAAGTTTTTCTTGGAAATAATTTTGGTTCCCAAAAGTTGCGTTCAAACATTTAGGTTTTAATTCCAAATTTAAACTACAAAAACTAAACAGAGTCTGATGAAAAACATTGGAAGCCCTATGGCGGGTTTGCAATGTGATTGAAGAGTCGCGTTTAAAAAATTATTTTTTCTAGCTTCTTTAATCCTTGTTAGAACTCAAACATTCAGACATTGAAAACAACAAAAGCAAAAACATTTGTTCAGATACTATTCTGATTTTAAGCAAAAAATTTTTTGTTTTGAAAAACTGAACCCTAGAACACAACATAAGGCAGCCAGTAAAGAGAAATACCTAATATGTCGTAGTTCTGTCAATATATATGGCCTTGTAAACAAAAAATGATTGAGTTATTCAAATGCTTTGATTAGAATGATTTGCTCAATTAATATGGAATTTTGTGTCAATGGCTATTTTATTGTTCAAGTTTTTTATTTCATTAAATGAGATTTATTGTTACGGTTGTTATTTTATTATCGATGAAATTATTAAGCCCCTTTTCGTCGGTTATACATCAATAAAACGAAACTGAAAGATTTCAAAATCACTGACGCTTTTCTCACAAGTTCGTTTCTGTTCTCATAACGATGATATTAAGATTTGTATTTTCGTCATTCATTTTCGAATGATCAACGTTGACTCTGTCAACCAGCTTCGATGCAGCCATTGAAATCACGAATAATTT
>JASANE010010164.1:0-13883 GCA_030248225.1 Trileptium ribeirensis
ATATCGCTTAGATTAGACCAAACAGAACACTTCAAATATTTACTTTGTCTGGGTAGACACAACGTAGCCGCCGTTTACGAACATTGTCGGGTCAACTCGCTTGCTGCGGGAAGCGTGCTGATCGTCACTCAAGGACCTGAATTATGCCAATGATCACGGACATGAAGTAAGGGTAGCGCGGCTACCGGTTATTAAAAACTCACGGAAAAGAACGTGGATGAAGTCAACCGTGCCTTGTCGGCACCTCATTTTTAAACGTCGGATATTCAAGAAGGCAGGCAACGTCGTCCTGTGCCCAGGAGACGCGGCATTTGCTTCCCATTTTTCTTCGACCCCAGAAGCCCTATGAGTCGCCTCAGTGTGAAATTATTTTTCTGCTCGCGTTCGTAATTTATGACGATAGGTTCACTGGTAGACTCCAGGCTCTAAGTCTCGGATAAAAAGGGCGCGTTACCGTCGGATCTGACGCATTACAAATGTGAACAGGGTGAGGATTAGCGCATTAGCGCAAGCTCGTTTCAGGGACCTGTGAACAAGAGAAAGGGTGCCCAATTTTACCATCCAGTTTGACGCTCTTACACAGTGAGGTCGTATACCGCCGAAGAATCACGTCGCATTTACTATTCAGGCGTCGGGTATCCTGCGAGGTACCCCGTCTGCGTGACTAAATAAATATTTTGTTTTATGTTATATATAGTTGTGTCCACCCAGACAAAGTAAATATTTGAAGTGTTCTGTTTGGTCTAATCTAAGCGATATGTATTCTTATATGGATCAGATACAGTTGTTATCTAAACCAGGTTTATTTTAGAGTAAAATAAATGGTGAAACTTCATTGCGGAAAATATTACTTCTTTAAAAGTTCACATCGGAAACGATTTAGTTTGGTGAACCAACCCAACATACTCTGCTAAGTACAATAGCAATACGTTATTTTGTTCATGTTCTTCGTTCAGTTACATCTGTCCTAAGAGGGTGGTGGTTTTACTCACCCACAACCTCAGTGGTGGTGGTTTTGCTCACCCATAACCTCAGCGGTGGTGGTTTTGCTCACCCACAACCTCAGCGGTGGTGGTTTTGCTCACCCAAAAACCTCAGGGGTGGTGGTTTTGCTCACCCACAACCTCAGGGGTGGTGGTTTTGCTCACCCACAACCTCAGAGGTGGTGGTTTTGCTCACCCACAACCTCAGGGGTGGTGGTTTTGCTCACCCACAACCTCAGAGGTGGTGGTTTTGCTCACCCACAACCTCAGGGGTGGTGGTTTTGCTCACCCACAACCTCAGGGGTGGTGGTTTTGCTCACGAAAAAAACCTCAGCGGTGGTGATTTTGCTCACCCACAACCGCAGCGGTGGTGGTTTTGCTCACCCACAACCTCAGCGGTGGTGGTTTTGCTCACCCACAACCTCAGCGGTGGTGGTTTTGCTCACCCACAACCTCAGCGGTGGTGGTTTTGCTCACCCACAACCTCAGCGGTGGTGGTTTTGCTTACCCACAACCTCAGCGGTGGTGGTTTTGCTTCGTACGTTTTGAGCCATACATATGGTACATCTAAAAATTTCGCTGCTCATTAACGACGCAAGGTGAACACCTGGCCCAACTCTAATGTATACCAAATGGGATAACGGACGGCATCGTGTTTTCAAAAACACAGTTATAAAACGACCGTGCAAACAATTGTGGATCTTTTGTAGTATCGAAAAAAACAACATTTAAAGACGACAAATATAAACGACATTATAGTGCCAAAACACATACGATATATACACCAATGTTGTTTTTAATATACACCAATGTTGTATTTAATAATAAAATTTGTGTACGGACTTCAAAGCAAAGCAGAAGACGGCGGCGGTATTTAAGTTTGGAACGAAGCGGCGAAAATTTAGTAGCAAAGCATTTACAAAAAAACAATCTAAATCGGCACCACAATCGTTGGCCGTTGGTTGACTTCATCATCCAATCGAATGACGCTTCGCCGCCATCTATTTTTTTATCTGAATTGACTAGCCAAATCAGCCCATGTCTTCGGAAAGAGTCAGACGGAAAGCACGACAGCTGCGTGAAGGAATATATATTTATCTATCAAATATAACTAAATCAGAACCACAATCGTTAGCCATTGGTTGACTTCATCATCCAATCGAATGACGCTTCGCCGCCATCTATTTTTTATCTGAATTGACTAGCCAAATCAGCCCATGTCTTCGGAAAGAGTCAGACGGAAAGCACGACAGCTGCGTGAAGGAATATATATTTATCTATCAAATATAACTAAATCAGAACCACAATCGTTAGCCATTGGTTGACTTCATCATCCAATCGAATGACGCTTCGCCGCCATCTATTTTTTATCTGAATTGACTAGCCAAATCAGCCCATGTCTTCGGAAAGAGTCAGACGGAAAGCACGACAGCTGCGTGAAGGAATATATATTTATCTATCAAATATAACTAAATCAGAACCACAATCGTTAGCCATTGGTTGACTGCATCATCCAATCGAATGACGCTTCGCCGCCATCTATTTTTTATCTGAATTGACTAGCCAAATCAGCCCATGTCTTCGGAAAGAGTCAGACGGAAAGCACGACAGCTGCGTGAAGGAATATATATTTATCTATCAAATATAACTAAATCAGAACCACAATCGTTAGCCATTGGTTGACTTCATCATCCAATCGAATGACGCTTCGCCGCCATCTATTTTTTATCTGAATTGACTAGCCAAATCAGCCCATGTCTTCGGAAAGAGTCAGACGGAAAGCACGACAGTTGCGTGAAGGAATATATATTTATCTATCAAATATAACTAAATCAGAACCACAATCGTTAGCCATTGGTTGACTTCATCATCCAATCGAATGACGCTTCGCCGAGATCTATTTTTTATCTGAATTGACTAGCCAAATCAGCCCATGTCTTCGGAAAGAGTCAGACGGAAAGCACGACAGCTGCGTGAAGGAATATATATTTATCTATCAAATATAACTAAATCAGAACCACAATCGTTAGCCCTTGGTTGACTTCATCATCCAATCGAATGACGCTTCGCCGCTATCTATTTTTTATCTGAATTGACTAGCCAAATCAGCCCATGTCTTCGGAAAGAGTCAGACGGAAAGCACGACAGCTGCGTGAAGGAATATATATTTATCTATCAAATATAACTAAATCAGAACCACAATCGTTAGCCCTTGGTTGAC
Organism: Trileptium ribeirensis; assembly: GCA_030248225.1. NCBI lineage: Eukaryota > Metazoa > Nematoda > Enoplea > Enoplida > Thoracostomopsidae > Trileptium > Trileptium ribeirensis. The sequence continues at coordinate 3,205 of JASANE010010164.1, forward strand.
TTCATCATCCAATCGAATGACGCTTCGCCGCTATCTATTTTTTATCTGAATTGACTAGCCAAATCAGCCCATGTCTTCGGAAAGAGCCAGACGGACAGCAAGACAACTGCGTGAAGGAAAGCATAGTCGCTTGGTTTTGGGGGAGCCTCAGCCACTGGATATCGTAGTATATATATACTACATTTACATCAAGTAAACAGTTTCTCAGATTCAAAATTGATGCCACTCAAAAACTTGCCTTAAGTTGTGAAACAGAGCTGTTCTTGTAAATTAGACAACGTGCCCAAATGTTTGTCTAAGAACATGTCAGGTTTTGCTTCCATGCTGACCGTGTCTTGTTTTCCGCCTAGAGTGGTCATACACAGAAGTTGCTCGATATAAGCCTAAGCCTTAAGGCATGCTCAAACTTGTTTCATCAAAATTATTCAAGTATCGCATATTCGTGGACGATTGGCTACATGAATTAGCACTGAGAAGTTGGAACAGTCATGCACACGCACAAATTCACTAAAAAAAGAGTCTTTTCGGTTATCCCCCCCAGCCGGAATTTCATCAATTTTGAAGTTATAGGTAAAATTTTGGTACCAATCGATTCAGCTCGATGAGCTGGTTCAGGAAATACTCGTTTTGCCACATCCCTGACAAAATTTTTTTTTCGATTTTTTGAGGTCCCAATGGTCCTCCGTCGGGAACCCAAAAATTTTTTTTCTTCGGAATATGGTCACGTTGCGTACCATTCGACTCGGCTTGATGAGTGTACTTTATTGAAATCTACACCACCGTTAGAAAATTATGAGGGATCAAGTAACCCTGAGGGGCAGAAATAAAATGCAGGCCATGCCGTTCTGGATATACTAAGCCTAAGCTAAGGTCTTTATATGAGACATACAGTAAGCCTAAGTCGGGGGGCTGCCGCTCTCCGAACCCATGCTCTAAGCTGTTCTTTTTTCTAAGGTTATATGTACGACCCAACAGGGTTACTTGGACCCTCACAACTTTCTAATGGTGGGGTAGATTTCAATAAATTACACAAGTCGACTTGACTCATCAAGTCGAGTAGAATGGTGCCCAATATGACCATATTCTGAAGAAAAAAATTTTCGGGTACACAAGGGGGACCATTGGGATCTCAAAAAATTGAAAAAAATTGTCAGGGATGTGGGCAAAATGAGTTTTTCTGAACCAGCTTATCGAGCTGAATCGATTGGTACCAAAATTTTATCTGTATCTACAAAATTGACGAAATTCCGGCTGGGGGGATAACCGAAAAGACCCGAAAAAAGATGCTTTCTAATTTTGAAGCAAAATTTTGCACGTGCGAACGGTTCTTTAGTTCTCTAGTTGTTTAGCCAGGGCTCACAATAAATTGGCCATTACATGTATTGCCCTTTTATTCAATACTCGCTACTGATGGGCCTGTTCATGATGACAAGTACCCGCCACTATTATACATAGAATCAGTTCACCATAATGCCTTTTGTATAGTACCAATAAACTAGTAGCTCGTAAGCGAGGGTGAAACGAAGCGACCGTGGTTTCATGTTTAAGTTATTTTCGTTTAATCACCTGTAACAAGCTGTGTTTAATGAATATACTATCCTAAAACTTCGTGAACCCTAAACCCACTGATAACCCCTAAAATCTCGTCGATCCGAAACCCATCGAAAACACACTGATGTCGCATCAAGTATTTCTGCTGATCTCTATATAACCAACTTCTCGTATTCAGACTACTGATGACATCGTACAAAATACGTGAACAAACAATTGAAGACAGAATATATTCTGGAAATCGGGTTGATTGACCCTAATCCCATTCAAAACGCATGAAACGTTACGTATGAAATAGGGACACCAGAGAACCAAATCATACTATTCAGTCTTAAGAAATACCTATGTATAGACCACTCTTGATACTCTGCTCTGTACGTAATACATAATCGGACAAATAAAAACGCACATTTTGAAAATCGGGTTCGTCAACCAAAAAACCTTGAAACGCCAGGAAAAGGTATAATATTGTCAAGTTGAACTCTAGATAGCAAAACCATCGTATCCAGCGTGCTGGATTACCTGATATGCAGTCACTGTAAGGTAAAAACAAGCAATAACACGGCGAAATTTGAAAAATCACATTTCTGACAACGGGTCGACGAGCCATGTTCGGGCCCACAGCCGCCCAGGCAGTGGTCGCACAAAAGTCTTCGTCAGCAAAGTCGTATATATATCTCCATGAGCTGATTCGTTGTAGTCACCGTTTTTCATGCGAATGCGTGATGCGTGAGATATGGGCTGCGAAAGACTGGTACCCGTATGGCCAGATTTGGCAAAGAACCATTAAAAAACTATTTTTTGCCATTTTGACCATAAAGATAGCGTCTGAGCTGCTCGCGTTCAACAAAAGAGCACATAGAACAAAAAACTGCCGAAATCCTTTTACTCGAAAATGTGTTATGACAGCGGCAAATAAAAAAAGAAATTTTCACGATTTTCCGCCTGGCACCTCAGTGGAAATTCAGATCGCTTCGCTCGCTCCGCTTCAATAAATAATAGGATCTTTTACTTTAGCCGTAAACCAGGCCGAAATTGCTGAATTTTGCTGATACATCAATAATTCTGGCACAATCCGACTCAGCTCGACCAGCTGGATCGGAAAATTCCACCATTTTTAGGCTTTTTAGGACATTTTTCGATGTTTTTAGATTCCAAATGGTCCCATATGTAAAACTATGCTTTTATCAATGCAATTTTTTTCGAAAATTTTTGAGTACATCATTGGAAATGTAAAAAACAAAAAATGCCCTGAAAACTGGTCAAAATAATCATTTTGTGAACCAGCTCGCCGAGCTGAGTCGAATGGTACCAAAATAATTTTGGCCTTGGGGCTAAAGAAAAAGACCCGAATAATATGAATCACGGAAGAGTTAGCTTTGATGATTCCATTCGAGACATACACAGCGCCCAGCGCAGCTTGTAAAATTACGTTGAGCTGGAAACATAGTTATATTCTGTTAACCAAATATTTCTGCCTAAGTTGATATAAAATAGAAATTTAATGTATGAACGCACCTTTACTGTGCCAATACATACAAAATTATATATCTATTCCTATTCCTGTAAGTGACAGCAACCGAAATTACCCCGAAATTATATATCTATTCCTATTCCTGTACGTGACAGCAACCGAAATTACCCCGAAATTATATATCTATTCCTATTCCTGTACGTGATAGCAACCGAAATTACCCCGAAATTATATATCTATTCCTATTCCTGTACGTGATAGCAACCGAAATTACCCCGAAATTATATATCTATTCCTATTCCTGTACGTGACAGCAACCGAAATTACCCAGAAATTATAATATCTATTCCTATTCCTGTACGTGACAGCAACCGAAATTACCCCGAAATTATATATCTTTCCCTATTCCTGTACGTGACAGCAACCGAAATTACCCCGAGCCGAAGGTGCAAAGTTTAGGCGGAACCAAACATGATCTTATCGATAAGGCTACATGAAAAGAAGTATTTGAGCAAGTATTTAAGTAAAAGAGCTAACCACAAGTATTTGAGCGAGCAAAAACACAGAATATATTTCTTTTTCATGTTATAAAATAGCATCAAGAATAGTGTACCAGTTATGGTTTAGCTTTTTAGATAATTTTGTCTGGCAATGAAAAACTTTTATTGCAAAATACGTTGCACAGATAGCCAAAGGACAGAACTTCGAATCCGGCAAAATTTAGCCCGAACCGAAACCCGAATTTCGTCGGAACCAGAATTCAAGTTACCAATATATATTATTAAAGGTATTAATAGTCTCCAAGTTATACTTGTGCGGGCGCTGATCTCCAGTTTCTTGGGAATAGTAGCCAGAGTTTCCGAAGCACAAGCCGTGAAAGGATGTCAGTTCCGACACGGAAACGCACAGGAGGGCTCGAACACGCGACCACATGATTGTGAGACCTGCGCTCACACCGTGTCACATGGCCATACATATCGGTGAGTAACCGAAACCGGAACTTCGATTTTTTGTCGGAACCAGAACATGGTCTTATCAATAAGGTAAAATTAAAATATTAATGAGCTTCTCGCTTTTTGGAGGTCAATAATGGTTATGTCGATGGCCAGGTAGGGGCCCATATGAGTTGTGTAGCTGAATAAAATTAATGCAGTTGTGCTTACGTCTAAAGCAGCCAATTGGGCAAATTTGTTAATAGTCATGATATGAACACAGATTATTTTTTTTCCACACCGTTGTGTGCCCATATACAGTTACGGCCAGAAATTTAAGCAAATTTTCCGCGAAAAATTAACAGCTTATCAATTATTGCAATCCGCAATTTATTCGCGACCAGTTGGCAAATTTTGCAGGAGCGATTCCCGAAAAATTTCCGTGTATTTCCGACCGTAACTGTGGAATTGTAAAGATAATCATATTACGTTCTTTGTCAATAAATCGAAATATCATAAAACAGCAGATGATACAATCAACACCATTCGAATATCAGTAGTCAGCCCATCTTGAAATCGAAAAACGTTAGCAGTGAAACCGATTAAGTGTATAATTTTAAGCCATGACCTCTCTTAAAATACTCGAAACGGATGCTTGGGTGTCCAGCACTCAGGAAATGGCTTGAAGCGAAGCGGTAGCTAAAATATGATAAACCGCCCCGATTTACATAACTAGACTTTAGCATCTATCAATGAAAACTTATTGAGACTATAATTGTATAAACAAAGCTATGAGCTTTCTTGAAATACTCGGAAACGGATGCTCGGGTGTCCAGCGCAGTACGCAGCGCTCAGGAATTGTCGCTAACCACAGTCTTATATAGTCAATAAACGCCTTACGAAGCGAAATACGGGTGCGTCAAACGTCTCTGATTCTGTCCTCCCATTCATACGTGAATATTCAGTCAAAGTATCACTATATATGTATGAAATAGTTTGGACGTTACAGAAAACCTGGAGTATATACAGTACGTATGGGTATCGGCTACGTGAGTGTAAGTGGGAGCGAGGTGGGTAAACCCGGGGAAAACAAAATTTTCCCCACCGCCCAAAGTTTTCCTCCTGGAGTATATACAGTATGGGTATCGGCTACGTGAGTGTAAGTGGGAGCGAGGTGGGTAAACCCGGGGAAACAAAATTTTCTCCACCGCCCAAACTTTTCTCCTGGAGTATATGCAGTATGGGTATCGGCTACGTGAGTGTAAGTGGGAGCGAGGTGGGTAAACCCGGGGGAAACAAAATTTTCTCCACCGCCCAAACTTTTCCTCCTGGAGTATAGTATGGGTATCAGCTACGTGAGGGTAAGTGGGAGCGAGGTAGGTAAACCAGGGGAAACAGATTTTTCTCCTCTGTCTCAAACTTTTCTTCATAACTCTCCACAATTTTCATTAAAATTTTAATAATTGTAATTTGCAACGCCGGCAGGGTGAATGGAATGGGGTAAATACAGCTTAGCGGAAGTCAGCCCCTTGTGGGTGGGTTGAGGCAACCACCAGGACACTTGTCAGCTCCATCTCGAGCGATATAACTTTCCGACCATCTAAAAATCAAAAATTATTATAACAGTATTTAATTAATTATAGAATTAAAACCATGATTAAGGTTAAATAAACTAAGATGCGTACTATATATATATATATAACACCGACTAATTATATTACGTTAGCGATAGCAAAAGGTTAAAAAATGCGTACTGAAGCGATACGTTTTTAAAAAACGGGTTACTCGTCTAAAAAACGATTTCTACATATTTCAAACTTACTGCTTCGCACAGTTCGCTCTCTAGTTTGAGTGCCTAAAATATCTATCGTGTCGCATACGTATTAGTTTATTGTAAGCCTTGATTTCAAAAACCAAAAATAAATAAAACTTTAGAACACGTAGAAGGGCTAAACGACACACTCTCTATCATGAAATAACAACGGGTTCACACTCATAGCCGCGATGGGGTGGAGGAGCGCATCCTCTCCAAAAATTTGTCTGGGCGTCGGCCATGCAAGTCGTCAGCCTTGACATTTGGTAAGTTGGGCAATTATGTATATCGAGAAATATGGCTGGGCGACCGAGGTGTTGCAGATAAATACATCGAAATCTATCCAAATTGGTATCAAGAACTGACAAAAAACAAAAAAAAAAAAAAACAAAACAAAACACCAAAAAAAAGAAAAGACACAAAAAAACAACACAAAAAAAAAAAAAAAAAAGAAAAAACAAAACAAAAAAACACACACCCCAACACCCACGAACAGCCCCAACCACAAACCACACCCCCCCCAAACCCAAACCACCCAACATACACCACCCACCCACAAAAAAACAACAAAAAAAACCAAAAAAAAAACAACCAAAAAATAACAACAACACACCACCCCACCCACAACAAAACCACAACATCCACAAAAACCACATACCAACAACACCAAACACACAAACCAACACACACAAACAAAAACACAACCAACCAAAACCAAACACATTTTCACATCCCCTTAATTTAATCATACCGAAACCAAGATGGCGGCCACCGCGCTGTATTGTGTGTTACAGGATCGTAATATCGGCCATTACATTATATTCCACATAGTTCTGTTTTATTGCCTTGCTTCCGCCGTGTGGCTGACTGAGTGAACACCAGAAAAACCTTGCTGGGGGTAGGGGCACCCGAAATTTTTAGATGCCAGCTGATGTACTGACGGTTGCATGTTGAAAACATTTCCGTTTCAGTTGTAAGCTGGTTGGAACGCCACCATCTAAAACTCGAGGAGCCGGGCACACGCCACCCCCCCCCCCCGCGCAGCGACGCACTTAGTGGTAGGCCATTTCATGTATCAAAGGACTTAGGCTTAGGCTTAGGTGACAAATAAGCCGTGGAGGTACATGACCGTTTCGGCGACTGCGTAGATTGGCAGTGACTAACGACTGGCTGGCTGGCTGGGGACAAGATCCAACAGTCGCACAAAGGAAACTCATCGTTCGGTTTTGGCGGTTACATGAGGGTCAAGGCGGTGACGGGCTACGTGGAAGGCGGGTCGAAGCATTTTTCTATTATTATAGATAGCTTAGACTTCGATGATATTGACTGACCATAATAAAATGACAGAAAACCCGGCGGCAACTAGGCGCTCATGACAAATAGTCCGGCCCCGGATCCATTGGATAATCAGAATCAGCTTATATAGCTTAACCTGCGTTCCGATGTTCAAATTTTTTTGTTAAAAATTTAACCAAACCTTTACAATTATTTCTAGTATAAAAATTTGGGAATTCGCGACGATTCAAATAATTTTTGCAATGTTTTGTTAAATTTCAAACTCAAAATTATTAAAATTTTTAAATTTTTGTAAGATTCTGCATTGTCCGCGATTGGCAAAACTAATATGCCAGAAAAGTTTGAAGCGTGTTCACTAATTCAAATTTACCAAAAATACTTTTAAAAACGTCTGAGTTTGAGCTTCAATTTTGAATCAAAAAGTATCAACCCGTGAACGTAGTTTGATCGTGGGCTGGATTGCTCCTTGTGCTTATCAATCATAACCGTTTAACCATAAAAACGCCGGACACTCACACAGCAAACCAATTTTTAGCATCCAAAAGTACGCTGCGCGTGCGGCACGCTACAATAAGTATAGCAAAATTTAAAACACTGCAAAAACTGCATTTTCCGGCGTTGAGATATCACGTCCCGTTGCAACGTTATATATCCTGAAAATTTCTCACTGGATGACAACAGAAAACAAACTTGTCGAGCAAATAACTGTAAAAGTAATATTTGATTTCAAAAATTATTTAGCGTTTGACCCCACCAATCATCCTATTTTGTAATCACCGATATCGAATAGCAAACCCCATTATGGAAAATGGCTGAATTTCATTCGGTTTTCCGCTAACCGAAAATTGACAAAGTCAAATCCAAGTACCAGAAATTATACCTTGTGTTCGAACAGAATTTCGGTGTTTTCAATAGGAAGAAATTCCGTTCCCTAATGCCTAATCATTCAAATTTGGATTATTCAGTGTTCGCGAACAAATTTAATACAAAACTGATGTTACAAGCAAATCGATCCCGTAGATAAGTTATTGCTGGTCGCGAACAAACCGGTTTAAATCAAATTCAACAAATTTTCAATTTCAAAAATTTGACTAATTTTACTTGAATTTTCGTGAACACAAAGCTCGCGATTGAAATCCAGCCATTTTGTACAAAATAATTGCAAAACAGGACGGTTGGCGGGGTCACCTTAAGTTTACTCGCGCAGCATAAGTATGTTAGTCTACGACTAAACCCCAGCTTATCCTGGGCTCACAATTAAACACCAAATTTTCTCCTACTGTACCTACGTCAAAATCCCTCCACCCCACATACTCCCCCGCCCAACTGCTAATAGGTCAGGACCTGACAGCTCAATTAATGTTAACATTCAACCTAAGTAAGTGGTCCTCATTTGCTGACAGTAATAAAAGCAAATTCTCCTAATTATTCGCCAAAAATTAACGCTACTTCCTTAATTGCTATTATTTGCGATCGGTTCACAAACGAATTTGCTTCTATTTATGTCCGCAACTGTATTATACTATACATCCAATCGAACAGCGGCACTAATTATTAGTTAGCCAGAAAATCCGAACTGGGGGGGCAGGAAGGCTTTCTAGAGGGGCATAAATTCCGAACTGCGGGACACAAGATAGCTGTGTTCAGAATTTCTTATTTTCAAAATTCGAACTGGGGCCATTGAGCCAAACTGGGTGTCACGGGCATTCGTGGCCCATCCCTTACCCCTGCTTTACACATACTTTTGCCATTTCAGCAACGAGCAAAAGACGTCCGTCCAATTCACGCCGAATTGCCGCGGCTTGTTCGTCGTTGTTCTCGAGCTGTAACAACAACGAAAAAAACAGACTGTTATAGGAAAAATTTATAGCGTGGAAAATATTGGAAAACAAAGCCAAAAATAATATAAATACACAAGCGCCTGCGTCGGCCAAAATTCCCAACTACTGTGAAACTTGGCATAAACAAAAAATGCGGAAAAATAGAAAACGATTGTGGTAATCTAATGGCCACGCAGTAAAAACCGCGATTTGGAAAAAAAACAGCGAAGACAGACCGAACATAGCCCAAAGTAGTAAAAGGCACAACTAGAGAAACATTTATATATATATATATATATTTGTTGCAAATATTATGAGTTACGCTGTTTTTTCGTCGAAAGCTCTCAGCTTAATACAAAATCAGTATATTCTCTCCCGAATTTAGGCACTAAGGCTCAACGGTAGCTAGAAATAACATATATATACATCAAATAAAATGCCGTACAAGTTTCTATTATATATATGCCATTATTGTTCATTGCTCTTTCCATTTGCTCGAAAAACTAACAAAAACCGACAAAAATTAATACCGTACTTATTATATCCTACAAGGCTTTCTGCGTTGGATTGTCAGGTGTCCAAAAAATTGGTCGCTTCAAAATATATCTAAGCAATGTGCGCTAGAGGAGACAGTTTAAGTTGTAGGCACGGCACGTCACTACTCTAATTTCCGCTGTCAAAATTTTAATTACATTCGCTAGCTAAAACTAATTTCGAGATATATATAAACCAAGCAATATTTGGAACAGCAATTAAAAACAGCTCTCGTGAATGTTGTGTATTTAACCTTCGCTTATAATTCTATGAATCCATTACAAATAGGCTATTAGGTTTCTAGCTAAAGAGTCATTGCGCTCTCAGCTCAAGCAACTTCGTATACGAAACGATAAAACTTCTGTCAAACACTTCAAACTAAACGCAGAAACAGCAGCAGCCGAATTAATGATTCATTCAACTATCATGATGGTTTCTAGATTTTTGTAACTAGCTAATATTATTGCTACAGGAAGGCTAATATCGAAACGGATTTTTATCCCCGTTGACAACCCGGTTAAGTAGGCCTATGCAATAGAAGAGTCCGCATAACTCGACGACTGTGCCTATTTACATAAAAAAGGCCGGAGAAAACTTGAATGGCTGGGTAGCAAACAGGGTCGGTGCCTGAAATGCGGTCTGGCGGTCGTCGCAAGTGCATGCAGCATCGCTAGTAATTTTATACTTGAGGCCGTATTTCGACAGACAGACGTCAGCAAGCATATTGGGCATACTGGTACGAACAGTTACGGACAGACATAAAAGCAAATCTTTCGCTGATCGTTCGTGAACAATTAGCAGCTGTTCAATTATTGCCATGCGCAATTTTTTATGGCAAGATCTGCATTTATTTCTGTCCACAACAAGTAAGCATAGCATTAGTTTTCTTCCCCTAACTGTAAATACAGCATTAGTTTTCAACCTGAGATCCCAATAGAAGGTAGTGTTTCTTCCTAGGGTAGGTATTTTTAGCTGGTACCACTCTAGATCCCAATAGAAGTAGGCGTACTTAGCTGGTACCTGTCTAGATTCCAATAGAAAGTACTGTTTCTTCCTAGAGTAGGTGTTCTTAGCTGGTACCTGTCTGCTTTGACAATTATTGGTATGCTTGTAAATTACCTTAGAAAGTATATACAGCACCGTCTCAACACATAGCGCAACACCTATCAAAAACTTATTTTGCCTTGGCTTCCATGTTTAGTATTATATACCACAAAACATGATTTAAATTGATTTGCTACGGAGAAAGCATTGTGACC
>JASANE010010165.1:0-18755 GCA_030248225.1 Trileptium ribeirensis
GACAAAACTTAACGTTACATAATACCATTTATCACTAAAAATGCAAGATTCGGTACCATTTTAAATTACTGGAAGGTAAACATTGTAACGAAGGAAGTAGATTCTTTTTACTAGAGTATACTTCAGCTTAGTGTAAGTGTCACAACTTTGGTAAAAAGTCGTACCTGTATTCTACTTAGTATATCGGCACAAGTAAACGGAATTTTACTTCGCGCCGTTTGCAAAAAACTTTGTTTATCACATTCTAGCAGTTGCCTTCAGTACGGCAAGCAGTATCAATCAAAGTGATCATAGATTAGTACGTGTTAAATTAATCATATCCTCTGTCAAAAGAGGAACGGATTATTATAAAATGAATACATTACCTTTATCAGAACCCAGTGTTAAAGAATTTTTTCAAAATAGGATCAACATCCATTTATATGCAACGGATGAAAAATTATTTGATAGCTATGAGATTTTTAAGAATGGTACCCGTGAATATTTTAAAATATTGGGAAAGACTAAAGCAAAAGAACGTATTTTAGAAAGGAAAATTTTGGAAAATCAAATTTTCCGAACCCAGCAATTTTTGTCAACCAATGATAACGTCGTTTTTTTACACAATGATAACAGAAACTAAAAAGTCTTAGAACAAAGCTTGAACTACTGGATAATTTTTACGTAGCTGCGTGTCGGCACAACACCTACTACAGTGATTATGTGAATGACCGAGTAACTATCTCCACGATCAAGTCCCTACAGCGGAAAAACCGGGAACAAAAACATATACTTTCGCTCGAAAGAACAAAGGGTGTTTTTGTTGAAAAAGAGTCCGAAATTATAGATTATGTTAGGAGTCATTGTTATAATGTTTTTAGATCGGAACAAATATCTGAAAGTATGATAGATGATTTTCTTCTTACTAGTAAAGTTCCAAAATTGAACAATTGTCAGACAAACTTTTTAGATAATGCTATTTCAGTGGATGAGGTCAGGAAGGCTATAAAATGTCTGCAGGGCCGAAAAAACACAGTTCACGACAGTATTTCGGTGGAGTTTTATTGGCTCTTCGAAAGTGAGTTATCGCCGTTATTATGCAGAATGTGCAATCGATTAATCGAACAGGAACTAATGAGCTCTTGGTGTTACGATGGTATTATAACCTTGTTATATAAACGTAAAGGGGAGCGTAGCCAAATTCAGAGCTGGCGCCCAATTACTTTGTTAAATGTCGATTATAAAATTTTCACGAAAACAATAGCGGTAAGATTAGAAAATGTAATGACAACTTTGGTCCATCCGGATCAAACGGCGTCGGTTCCGGATAGAATTCAGGATAGTATTTTTCGCATTAAATCTGTAATAGATTATACTAATTTTTCCAATTCCAGCGCCCTAATTTTAGCGCTAGATCACAAAGCTGCTTTTGACATGATAGAATGGAAATTCATATCAAAAACTTTGTTGTTTATGAATTTTGGAAACAAGTTTATTTAAATGTTTTCAGCTATTTATAAACAAGGTTTCTGCAATTCAAGGGTGATCGTAAATGGCCATTTGTCAAAGCCATTCTTCTTATCAAGAGGCGTTAGACAGGGTTGTCCTGTTTCTCCCTACTTATATGTAATTGTTACTGAAGTTATGGCATGTTATATTAGAAATACCAGGTTTTTAAAGGTGTACCTCTGTATGGAATTACAAATAAAATAGCAAAGTATGCTGATGATATGACAGTTTCTGTCAAATTCGGAAGAGGTTATGACAGTCTTCGATATATTCGAAAATTTTTGCCACGCGTCTGGTAGCCGTCTGAGTTCAGAAAAAAACACAAATCCTTCCTCTGGGGCGGTCTATGTCACAACATATACCTGCTGAATTTAGACATTTGGTTGTAAAAAATTTGAAACTTTACGGCATTTGGTTTGATAAACAAGGTTTGAATGCTATGAATTGGAGTAAACCTATTGAATCTACTTGTAACTTGGAAAGAAGAATCCCACCTCATGGTATTTCTTTATTTGGACGAATACACTCTATATATACTTCTTATCTTTGCATGTTCAATTTTGTTATGAAGATAGCCAGTCCATCAAAGGACTTGATCAGAAGGCTTTACAAAGTGGTGACAAGATATGTATGGTTCCCATCGTCGACTAGTATTATTGCTAGATAAAAATTACGTTTGCCCACTAAAAAGGTGGGTCATCTTTTCCAGATATAGAGATAAAACTGCAATCAGAGAGATTTAATTTTTATGTCCGAGTTTTAAATCATAAAAAGGTTTTGAGCTAGAGAAGATGTTTTGAACATTTTTACAGACCGGTTGAACATTTAACAAAACGCAGACCTTCTAATCCAAACTCCCCTGAATTTTATAAAGAATTGAGGATTTCGATTATAGATTCCCATTTTCGACGGGTCGGACGCTTTTGTTGGATTTTCGGAAAACTTTTTTTGCTTGAAAAATTAACAAGCAAATTAATTTACGAGACTTGGGTGTCGGAAAAATATATTGGTAATATTTCCTGTATAAACCGTTATTGGAGTAATCAACTAGATATTACGGAAAGTTATGTCAGACTATCTTGGGATTGGACTAAAGCTAAATATGCAAACGGAGTAGTTCGTAACTTGCATTTTCGACTACGGCATTTGTCGCTTTTAACAAATAATAGGCTTTATCATTTCGCAAATACCGATGATAAATGTAAATTTTGTTTTGAACGTCAGGTAGAAGTTCGTGAGGATAATATACATGTATCTGTACACTGTGCGCGAGCGACTGAACTGCATAGAATGGTTAAACCCTTTTTATGTGAAATAGGAGAGTTACAAACTGTAACTAGAGCCGATTTATTATTCGGGCGACGTTTTATTGATAGTAATATTGAAATTTGTTTTAATTTAATAGTTCAGCATGCTCAATATGCGATATGGCTTTGAAAACAAGCATTAGAAGACGATATTATAGTTTCAGCATTGGAAAAAATGAAAGAAAATATGTTTCGCAATCTTAGTTGAATTAAAGTCTCCATGAACAACAGTGTCTTCTTGGTAAAATTTGATAGATTAATCTTACGCGAAAATACAGGTTTTGGCTTTAGTTTACGTGATTTTGCTTAGTTTGTAGAATATTGTATTGTCTTATTTTTGTTTTTCTGTTAAATGGGTTAAAATAAAATTACGTGTTAAAAAAGTAAACGGCATTTTACTTCGCGCCGTTTCGAAAAAATTTTGTTTATCACGTTCTCGCAGTAGGCGGAACACAGTAGTATTGTGCTTAATATAAGTAATTTTGAAAAGTAAAACAGTTTTCTCTTTTTTCAAAATCATGTTTTCTGTAGATACGACTTTTTACCATAGCACGGCAGAAATGTTCGCGATACGTATACGAAACCCAAAAAGAAGGATTAGTATTATATTGAAAACCTTTTTAGAACGATAGATACAAAATTACATAATTTTGCTCATTCTACAACGTCGGGGGTTATGTCTGGAGCGGCTGTTATTTGAAAGTTCAAAAATATTTTCTGTGTAGTACAATTAGCGATGTCAAATACGGTTAGTTCAAAGCTGTATGAAAAGTTATAAATTATATTGTGTTAATATTTAACCAATACAGTAATGGCAAGTTGCTTTAGTGTTTAAATTGTTTGTATTCTGAGTGAAATGGACGAAACGAATAATTCTTAGTAGCCGTGGCAGTGGTGAAATTTGACAATGTTCGTTAATGGTTTTTTTAATTCCACGTATAGCTCAACTTTTGATGGGCGAACTGATTCACTCAGTAGCTCATGTGAAAGTTTGAAATCTCTATGTGTGCACTTTAGCTAGAAGCTAAGCCATATTCTAACATCTCTCGAAAAAGCCAGCCAAAGGGGCTCGGGTCGTGGCCCAAAAAATCACGTTACTTACAATCACAATCAATCAAAATAAATCACAGAAACAAATGTAAAATAATTGATCAAAATTTCGTTCGATTTCGATTAAACAAAATTTCGATCGTTTTCGATTGCATTTATTTTTGGCCGCGATTGTGTTATAAGTATATACAAATATCTGACTCAATTTGGTCTTATTCTGTATAGCAAATAAGCGTCTATAACACAGAATTCTCAACTATCTTAGGTAGTAGGGGCTTGTATCATTAAATTAGGATCATCATAGCTAGTACAAAAAATCACGATGTAGCTTTTAATCGTCAAAACTCAGCTACGTATAATGTTTCTCTCGATGTGTTCTAGCGATCTCGATGCAGATACATATTTATAAATCTTTACGTCATCTTATTTCTGCTGTTATCTTTTCTGACCATTTTACGTTATGTAAACTTTATAACATTTTCAAAAGTAGTATCTGTGAAATAGATTAACCAATTTTAATGAAGTGACTTTTAGTACAATGCGACTTAGGTTCTACGTATGCTTGATGATACACTGCTTCATCATGTGCTTTGACTGCACGATCTTCCGTTCATGAACAAGAACTGTTGAATCATTATTATAATTGGCACTCATTTTATGGAAACCTTAGAGCCAAGAACATCGACATAAATATACCTAGTACTGGAGGTATGGGAATACCGGGTATTTCATGGTGTTAGCGATATTTCTAAGTACCGTCGGCGTTCCTTGCGTCATTTAAATATGATCCCATGGTTAGTTGTAGTTGAATTTACAATATTTAATTACGATAAATTCTGTATCGCTCATCACTCAACAACCGCTTGTCAGATCGATGTTGATGAGTGCTCAAAATTTTTGCCCTGACGAGCACTGTTGCTGTTTTGAGACCTAGATTCCTAGCTAAATATTTTGCGCTATTACACTGAAAAACACTATTTTAACACGTCTATATACGTTATCAAGATTGTATATAGATTTGCTAACCTTCATTTTAACGTCTGTACAGATTCACGATTTGTTTCACATGGGAGTATAAAAGCTTTCCTTCTGGATCCCTGCGACCGAACAGCTTATTTTTCATGCCTAAATTTCAAATTCTTCGTATCTCATCAAAATATATGTTTCCTTCACTTGGGCATAAAAATTTATTGGTCCACGTCTCTTTCGAGAAACTACAGTTTTATGCAGTAGTTGATATTATATACATAATATTTCAAATAAGGCGTGGTATATTATAGTATACTATAAGGATTTGTGCCATAACTGGCTCTAAAATGAGACCCAAAATACACGAAAATGGTAATATTTTATAACCACTTGAGGTGTACGGGTTTTTTGGTCTTATTTTCTAGAGTAATGATTTATCCTCTACTTACTTGCACATTGCAAGCGCAGTAATAGGTATATATTGCCAACTAGTCAAGCAATCTGGCCGATATTCGGTGACTAATAGCTATGTACATCGCTCTAAATGCATATTCAACACTCAGAATTTACCTTCTTGGCGATAAGACAAGTTAAGTACTAGTTACTTATCTACATGTTTGTTGAGCGTTTCAACAACACAGTTCTATCAGCAATGTTCCCGCGATATGAATAACATGGGTGTGGGTCAGCAACCTGAAGAAAGCTTGAACAACCTTGAGGCAGCTACTAAACGGGAAACTGGAGTCACTTTTGAATGACCAGCAGCTTCGCGGAGTCTCTAACCGTTCGTCAATGTTCAACCGATGGTGTATCAGGTCCTGGATATATAACAATCTGGGTTCTCCAGACTACCAAACTTATACCCGAGGGATATGCTGAGGTACTAGGTTGAACAGAAGGGATAACGTAACACCGAAAAAATTAGATATGGTAAAATTTTAGCGATTTTAGCCCGCACTAGAAATTTTGAAAATTTTCAGTCGAAACAAAAAGAAATTCGGATGTTTTTAGCGCATCAGACGAAAATTCGCTAATTCCTTTTTGCGCAGCAAAGTACCGGGGGCATAAATTGGTTAAAACCTGGGGACGTCGATGTATTTGCACCCACTTCTCCGCTGTATTTAAAAAGTCAGAATTTATTTGACATGTATGCGAATAACGTCGACCCAAAGCGTTCTGCCTGCTCACTCATGAAGTCAAGACATCGGTTTTACTGAAAATTTCGTGAAACAATGAAAACGGGTACAACTAGTGTTTTTGTTTAGATCAAATCTTTCTCACTTACTAAACCGTATTTGTTATTATATGATATCTTTTTTCAACATATGCATTTGGTTCCCATAATCCGTCGTATATTTTTCACAGCTGATATTTTTCATGTCTCAGTCTGTGACTGGTATATCAATTATTGTTAATGGTTACTGCTACGTTTGGCGGGCGCGATGTATCATACATGATTCTCTGGTTTTATTTTTAAATATATACATTATTGGATTTGAGGTTATAAAGGTCCTCAAGCTTGCTGAAAACAATGCCATGATTTATTCTAACGTATCTGTGATTGATATACTCCTTTGGAGGTGGGATATCATCCGCTGGCAATCGCTTCTTTTATGAACCAGCATATTCTGCGCCTTTTGGAATGGATATAGTAAAAACATATTGTCTGTTGGTGTCTGCGCAATCGTGATTTGAGCCACTATCAAGCTGTGGCGAGGAATTATACCGATAGTTGCAGTGCTGTTTCATGAACATGCTGGCTTAGCATCTGTACCTTAGCAGAAGCGCTGTTTTAACCAAAGCTAACATCTCGATGTGCGACATACCTTGATGAACCACAGTCACGCTCAGAATTAAAAAATTTTTCCCCAATCGTTGGCGAACATTTCGCGAGAAATTAACAGCTATGCAATACTATTCGCGAATGTTTCGCGAACGATTCTGGAAAAACTTGCTTTTATTTCTGAGCGTGACTGTATTTGACACGCACGTTATTCACGAATATTTTGAGAACTTTAGCTGTTCACAATAAATTAGGGTTGGTAAAACTAAATGTTAGAGTTTGTGATGTATTGTTTTAATCTGCTTAGAACTTAAAGAGAGCTCTGTAGAAAAGCCTGGAAAACTTGTAGCGATGCTATTTAGTTAGGCCGGGTACTTTTATCGAATTCTGTTATGGACATATTGGAAAATAATGTTTACAATTGTTTCAGTGTCAGCCAAATTCCGTCTCAAACGTGCTGAAATGTTGGTACGTTCTTAATAATTCGGCTGTGTGTTCTGGTGATGGCTTTCTCAACTATATGTCGTTTGTGTATTGCGGTTTTAGTGGAAATGGCAACAGTGTTTCTGTAGCAGCTGGAGTTATAATTTGTGTAAGTTGACGTTATATCGTTTTGTGTCGTAATTGTTATTTTTAATGTAGTAATCCTTACGAGCTTTCTTCAGCTATTTCATAAATTTCCGATATTACAAACGTATTTAATGGTTTTCTAAAGGAGGTGGGAGGGCGCCGCCCTAGGTATTTCTGTTTCCGCACTGTAGCCCACCAGTTCAAGCTCCCATTTAATTTTGGCTTCCCCAGTGGTTCTTTGCTGTGCGAATAAAGTTAGGCTAATTTTTTCTCTGACGGGCAAAGAATATATATTTCCATTTTTCGTTTTATAGATAAAATTCCCAAATTTTTGGCCTGTAGGTCTAAGAACACTGAAATTGCAGTCAGTTGCAATACATAACGAACTTTGTTAAATATTAGCTGCGAATTAGTTATTTAGGTATGGTATTTCCGTGTTTTTCTTCCACCCTGTTTTTCTTCGAACTCAACAAAATTTTAAATCAGTAAATTGCACCGAATATGAAAGAATAAATATTTTGCCACAGGATTTTAAATTGATTAGGATGTCTAAATTGTTTATCGTAGCCTGATATTAATAAAACTGTAATAGCTGAATTTTTCATGGCAATTATTTAACTCCTAAAGCTGCGGCGGTACCTTCAAATCGAAGTCTTTTACGCTTATATACATGGCAACAGGTAATGGTTTTTTGACATTTGATTATATTATTTCTGGACTTTCGAATTTACTATCGCTCGCTCCAGACTCGTTCTGTTGGTTTAAATATATACTTTTTAAAATTATAATTTTATTCTTGATTTTAATACATTCGTTATCCCGATCTAACAACTTATTCGCAACTCGTACGAAATCGCCCTCTATATAAATGTTAGTCATTTCAGCGAGTACGATGCTAGCGTTTTAGCAGCACAGCCGAGAGGTGCGTTTCTGACAAGCTGATAGCATATTTTATCAAGATTCTTATTGAATATTGTCAAAATTCCTACGGAATAACGTCGAACAGTCATACAGTAGTTGCTAAAATAAACTCGCTCGAACGTCGCTTCTTTAGGAATACAATTTTATTAATTTTTACATATTCTAAATCTCGACGAACCACTCGATCGAAATCGCTCAATCGAAATACGACAGTCATTTTTAGCGATAACTAACCTGATTTGGGGAAACTGCGTAAAACTGGAAAGTGGTGCAACCCACGATTGCGCAGCGAATGGTATTACAGTGATTGCATGACGTTTACAGTTTCATCATTTTTCCAGTTTCGAAAACATTTACGTATATTCCCAGACCTAACAAAATACAGCATTAGACGGAAACCTTCAAATCGTGCAGAGATCAAAGGGGTCTTCGAAAATGGTATATATATTAATAGGTCACAGATACATTCAAATAAATTATTTCGTCATTTTCAGCATCCTCTAAAACCTTTATAACCCAAATGCAACAAATTAAATCAATAGATCAAAAATAACAGAATTATGCACGGCTCAAGAGGTTGGGGATCCAATGAGATATAGTACCATGATATAAAAAGTCTACATTGGTCAAATAATCTCTTCATCTTTTGCAGCATCCACGAAAAAATTTATAACCACAAATGAAACAAATAATAACATTTTAGGTTGAAAATCACGTAATTATGCATAGCAAAAAGGAGTCCTATGGGATACAGCACCATTCTAAAAAGGCTACATCGGCCACAGATATAACTCAAATAAATTGACTTCATGGTTTTCAGCATTCTCGAAAGCCTTTATAGCCGCAAATGCAACAATTTATAAGTTATATCGTAAACCACAAAATTTTGTTGGCTTAGGTGGGTCCCAAATGCCACCCACAGTGAAATTCCAAAATGAGTATATTGAAAACCGATACGTTCAAATGAATCACTGCATCGTTTTCAATATTTTTGAATACCTAATAATAGCAGATGCAATGAAATATATTAATAAATTTATAATAACGAAAAATCATGCGTTTGCAGGGAGTTTGCTGATACAGCACCATTCCAAAAAGGCTACACTGATCACATATGCCCTGAAATGAATCACTTCGTCGTTTCCAGCATCATCGAAAACATTTCTGTAATAGTAGATGCATGAAAATATGACATATTGAAAATCACGAAATCATCTTCAGAGGTGGGTCCAAGAGTATACAGTACTATTTTGAAAAAGGGTATACCTGTAACAAATACGCTCAAATAAACAACTTCATTGTTTTCAGCGACCCCGAAAACATTTATAATTACCGCAATTAATGCTTATTAACGATTATCTTAAAATATGATATATGTAAATAGTTAAATTGGCCCTTTTGAACCTCACTTTATGTCCCTATCTCCCTGTCCGCATATCTAATAAAAACTGTTGTTCAACAGAGTTCAGGCGAACATAAAAAATATGCAATACTTTTTGATATGAGGCATGTCTTTTGAGATATAACTAATTATTAATTTTTCTCAGTAACAAAAATTGAGGTAGCACTCTATTTAAACTGGGCCTGTCATACCCCATTTTGTGGATTGCATAGATGAAACCCATATGGGGTGACGGGATAGAATAAACTATCTTATGCAAAAGACCCCATGTTAATATTATGATTTGTCCCTGAGGTATCTAGAAAAAACTGTTGGTACGGACGCACATAATAAAATTTTTTATCAGTGCGCGTACAAATAAAAATGCTTCATCGCACTGCTTGATGCGCAATTATTGTGTAGTCAACTCACAATGTCTTCTGTGTGGACTCAGTGTCTCACAGTTTGCGCAAGCGTGTAGTAGCCGATAGCATTTTATATCTAACGCGGCCCGCGGAACGCGAAACACACCCTGCCGAGCGATGAATAAAGCAATCGTTGAGAAAATTTTAACTTTTTTGCCAGAGTCGCGGAAAGGCAATAATAGCACTACGATACATTACAGGCAATGTGAGACTTGTGTGTAGACTTCAAAACTATGTGGTCTTTATTTTCTACTCTGTTTATTTTGCGTTACAGATTGATAAGTCCGACCCTTCTTTTTCCAGTTCTGTTTAAAATTTACAAGTCGGTTTCGATAACTTGACTGTGCTTAACGATGATTGTAAAATTTTTCATTTTGGTTTGGCAAACTCGTTTCGATCATTTGTCAAATATAGAGACTTTGTGGACAAAACTTGAAGCGGGCGAAGTGTGTACAACACATGAGTGGAGTTTTCACTTAAAGCTTTCCCAGTCTCAAAATTCGCAAAAAATTTTGCCAATATAATGAAGATCATAACCAATAATCGGATGGATGGACCTTCACAAAATTTTCTATTTGATCACAAATTCAGTGCATTTGTGCCCTATTATTAGACGCTAAATTCGTCGACCACGTCTGTCGGTTCAAAACAGAATCAAAGGGTCAATGGTCGCATTTTTGGAAATTTTGGTCATCTGGGTACATATTTTTCGCGACATATATCTTGAGATAGAGGCGTCTCAGCGATAAACGGAGACCACCTTCCGAAATATGGTCATTCAGAGCTACTACAACGTTGATGCATATCATTTTTTGTCAGGCGACTTCCTGAGACGCTATGGGTATGTTGACCTATTTTCACACAAGACATCATTTTTTTGCTTTCTGACCATGTCATTATGGTGTACGGGCGTCACGCTATATATATATATAGGTTTTCGAGCACGCTTAATATAACCAAGAGTGCATTAGGGAAGAGCATGACACTTCCCTGCACTCACATATAAACCCGTGTTTCATGTCACGGGCGTTTTCTGCCTGTGACTCCCCCAGTTTCTGGGGGGTCGAGATGCCCTGACCCCCCAGTTTCTGGGGGGGGTGTCGGTCGGACCCCCCAGTTTCTAGGGGGGTAGGTCGGTCCCCCCAGTTTCTGGGGGGGGGGGGGTCAGGCCGAAAATGCCCGTGATATGAAACACGGGTGTATATATGAGTGCAGGGAAGTGTCATACTCTTCCCTAATGCACTCTTGTTATAACTAACTTTATTGCTTTAGTAGACCTATGGTTAAAGGCAGGTGGATATGGGTGATTTAGAATCTACCTGCCTATTCTTTCAGAAGACCATTTTTATATAAGTGTTCAAGCACGCTGAACACGTTGGTATTGCCGTCGAAGAGCTGTTGTTGCTGTATCGTATCCTTCCGGCATGCGGGGTGTTTTCGGGTCTGCCGGTCTATTCTCACAAAACATGTGTTTTGTTTTGTGGCATGCTATTGCGAAGTGCGAGAGTCAAAACAATGTTATATAGGTTTCAAGCACTCCGAATACGGTTGTATTGCCGTCGGAGAGCTGGTGTTGCTGTATCGTATCCTTAGGAGAGTATGGCTGGTTTTAGAGCTGATCGACCCATGCACACAACGTCGATATCTAGATTTTAGCACGATTGAGTGCATTTGAGTCACCCTCGCATTGTTGAGCTGCCATGCTTGCTCCTTTCTACTCACATGCGGGATACTTAGTAATAGGCAAAAGTGGCGTACTCATGTCGAAAAATAGGACTGTTTTAAGTATATTGCAGTGAATAACCTGAACCGAAATTTACCGGAACCGCCCATTTAAACCGGATCCGGAACCGGAACCTAGTCTTCGAAATTTATATATAGTAAAACAGATGATGGAAAAAATGAAGGTATAGTGGATTTAAAATGCATTAAAAATAACTTATGCATTAAACTTAATGTATTGCGATGGTATTATTGCCTTTCTGAAACTTTAAAGAGACTGAGGAAGCTAATAATGTTTATTTCTCGATCAAATATGTCGGTTTTTGGACATTCAGAGCAAAAAATGTCTTCCACTTTACACCATTGCGTATACTGCTTCATTTCGAATGTGCTTACAAAGCTTGGAGCGTAGAATACACACTTTCGCTCTGTCTCCAGTCGCCTCCCTTTACTACACATACGTTTGTTGCATGTTCTTCTGTAGGAAACTTAAAATTATTGGTTTATATGATTCTAAGAGAAAATAATAGATAGAAGGTAATTTTCTGATCAGTAGTCAGAGACACTGTTTAGGCTAGCGTTGGCCAAACAGTGCCCGTCAGTTAGATCATAATGATGATAACTTTCTAATCAGGATGCTATAAATGAGACACACTGTGATGCTGCTCGCACAGTTTCAATAAATACAGTTCATTGCCAAGAAAGACGTTTCTAGCTGCGTTGCAGATAACGTTAGTTTACTTCAATTTAGACTGATTTACCAAGTTTACAAGCGCACTGACAGGTTCTTGACTCAATTTATATTAGCCAAGCATACCCTAAGTACTTCTGCGTAAGCCATACTGTGTTACCGAGTTGGACCGGTTTAACTCAAACGTATCCCACAGACTTCTGGGTGTGTAAAATAGTTGCTACAAGCATCGACTTGGCTTTGATTTAACAAACTCCTGCAGGTTATTATGAAAAATTCCTGCTCAAATTATGTGCCCTACTTACGTTTCACACGGCAAATTGGTTAGTTAATCTTTTCTTTTGCTTGGTTGTATTGGAGTTTGATCATTGTATATATTACATATGTTTGGATTACAGGATGAAGCAAAAAACGTGGAAAATTTCAAACAAAATTTTTAAACCGGAATTCCGATCCGGTATGGTTTTGCGCTTTGTCGGAACCGCAACCGGAACACGATTTTCGCCGGAACCGGAATTCCGGTTACTCCCTGGTATATTGATATAATTCTGTGCTTCAATGACAGTAACATTAGTTTGAATCGTTTTGAAGTATAGTAAAGTGTTCATGTCAGTTAGTGCTGTGAGATAGTGTTAAAGTTTGAAATGTATTGGTTTGATCACGACTTCGTCCTAGTACCTTCTTAGGAATTAGCTTAGTTTCTGGGTGCACAATTTTTGTGATATTTCGTGTTTCCACAACATTAACGTAACTAGATAATGTACTGTTAACATTCCGGTATATTCTTCAATTTTGTTTAAGGCCTTATGGTTAATGGTACTGTTTCTTGCACTAAGCGTAGCAGCTGACGGATTGTAAGTTGTATTATTTGCTTACCTCAGATATTAAACTATAATAGTTGTAACACAATGAAATGTACCTTTACGCAGATATGGATACTATAACATTTAAACGCTTAATGATAAACGCAAATGCATCAACAAGCTCAATTTTGGGCTTCATCCTAATGCATTTTTATGGGTTAAGTATTTGTTTGGAAGATTTGGAAATTATTGTTAATTAATATAAGGTTTTGAAATTTATGTTATTTTGTCACTGAATGTTATGATTATTACTTTCGTACTATAATGTTGTTAATTTTGTAGAAATGCAGTATTGCACATTGTGTTTGTAAATCATTTTTATTTGTAGTCATTTATTTATAAATACTGTAATAATTTTTTGCTTGTTATTAGCATTCTCACTGTATATTTTATAAGATTTTATAACAGCGAAAACCTTAGCTTTTGGCATATTAACACAATGTGGCAATTCAAGGATTTTTGGGTAATTTCGGCTTGCCAAAAGTCTTTGTGGAATTCTGAGTAATCTTTAGTATGATAGAGTTTTTAGCATTGCAGTTTGCATTAGATTGAAGCAACAATGTGCAGAGCATGATGTTTGTCTAGTCAACAGCTAGTACATTATGCTACTTAGTTTATATGGTAACATTATGCCGTGATAAACACAATGCACGAATCACACTGAATAAGTATTTTTCTACATTACGGTCGCAACTTGTTGTGCAACCACCGAGGGGGGGGGCTCGGGTGGAGGCTCCGCAGAAATTTGAAAAATCGCTATTTCTAGCAAAGGGTCGACGAATCGTATTCAGGCCCACAGCGGTCCAAGAAGTTTTCCTACAAAAAACCGTGGTCAGCAAAGTATGGTGTAGATTTCGATGAGCTGATACTGTGCGCTGGTTCCATATTACGATTCGAAGCATGCAAGATATGGCTGCGTAACCCTGGTACCCGTATGTCTATAGTTGCCATTTTAACCCGGAAGATGCGGTTGGAGCTATCCGCGTTGAACTAAGGTCTTATTGTCATCACTTCTGTTATGGAACACAAAAATTTTATCGAAAGGTGAGTTATGAATGACAGCGACAGTCAAGAATTTTTCACGATTTCACCAACAAGTGTACTCGGTGCAAACTCTCTTGCTTCCCTCGCTCCGTTTCAAATGTTTTTGCAAAATGTTTCACAGATTCTGATGAAGAATTTTGCGCCGTCGCCGCCCGAAACCTTAGTGCAAATGCTACTTTGGTGAAAAAATCGCGCAACTGGCGTGTCACGTACTACTTTGCATGACGTCTCAAAATGTTGATCGCATTTGCGTCGGGGGTGGGTGCACAACGTACACGTGAGACGACCCCGTTAACCACTCCTCCGTTTGTGCCTCGCAGCGCAAAGCGTGACCCGGCCGCCTTCCTTGCAGTGAAATCGTGGCGGCGCCAATGGTAGCAGTAATGTAGTAATACCAGTCACAGGTTATTCAAACGGGAGCTGAAAGGACTAGGGACAAAATCTGAACATTTCTTCTTTTGTCTGTTTATGTCATTCATAACTCATTGGAGGGTTGGATGGATTTCGGTAAATTTTTTTATTCCATAGCTAAAGTGACGCGGATATTCTATTTGGTTGAACACGAACAGCTCCGACCCCATCTTGGGTCAAAATGGCAAAACCATGTTTTAGGGTGCTTTGCCTAATATGGCCATATAGGTACCAGTCTTTCACAGCCCATATCTCGCGACAATGGATTACCTCTCCTCCATATATGCCTCACAGTGCAAAGCGTGACCCGGTCTCCCCTACAGTGAAATCGTGGCAGCGCCAGTGGTTGTAGTAATGTATTAATACCAATTACAGGTTATTCAAACGGACCGAGAGGAGCTTCCACTGAAAGCGCTACGGGCAAAATCTAAAAATTTCTTCTTTGTGTGTCGCTTTCATTCATAACTCATATTCAGAAGGTTGGGTGGATTTCGATAATTTTTTCCATAGCTAAAGCGACGGGGATTGCCATTTAGTTGAACGCGAACAGCTCCGACCCCATCTTGGGTCAAAATGGCAAGAAACATGTTTTAAGGGGCTTTGCAAAATCTGGCCATATTGGTACCAGTCTTTCACAGCCCATATCTCGCCACAATGGCTTCGCATCGAAACTATGCAGATTCAGCTCATCGAGATCTATAACTTTGTTGACTACGGCTTTTTGGTTGGATATATTTTCCTGGACCGCTGTATGCGCAAATAATGGTGCATCGACCCTTTATCAGAAATAGCGATTTTTCAGATTTCGCCGTGTCGTTGCCCTTGCTTGTTTTTACCCTGCTTATTAGGTTATCAAGCACACTGAATACGATGGTTTTGCTACGTAGAGTCCAACTTGACTATGTTAACCTTTTCATGGTGTTTCAAGAGTTTTACGGTCGACGAACACGATTTCCAAAATGTAGAGTTTTCATTTTTAGTGCGTGCAGGGCATCAAGAATGGTCTGTCTAGGTAGTTTTTAAGGCTGAATACAATGATTTGTTTATCTTGAGTCCAGTGTGCATATTTCAAGCCTTTTCAAGGGTTTAAAACCCGATTTCCTGGATACAATCTCTCTTCAGTTGTTTAGTCACGTATTTCATACAGGTCATCAAGAATTGTCTATATAGGTTTGCCGGTAGGCTGAATACGATGGTTTGTTTATCTAGAGACCAGCACAAATACTTGATCCGTTGTCAGTTGCATTCGATATATTTAGGGTCAACGAGGTTTTACGATTTTCAATGGATTCAGGGTTCAAGAGGTTTTAGGGTGGTATATACATCAACCACATCCTGTTACAGGTGATTACAAAATGATAACTTCAAACTGAAAGCACGCTCGCTCCGTTTCACCCTCCTTTGCGAGTTATTAGTTATTGTTATGAACGATTTTAAGCTGTGTTATGGTGATCATTAATTATTAGTTGAAGTGTTTTTAAACTTTTGATGCTACAGTATTAATGTGAACATAATTCTCCAAAACGGTTGTTTCTGTTTTTTGAGTGAAACAGCGCTACTAAGTGTTTAACAAGCTCCTTAGAATTAAACATGGTTTGAGGATTTGTCGAGATCAAACAACATTTTTGAGCTTCCGACTATCGCAGGTTTTGTGTTGGCGAAATGTATATTATTTTATTTGTCGTGTGTATTGTTGTAAATAAATTGTATAATTATTTTAGCTTTTGTCCAAGTCTGGCTGTTATTGTAGACCAGCTCAAGATAAGTGAAAATATTGCGGTAAGGATAAATTTTATAACGTCGTTGTGCAACGCTGGCTTCTCCACGAACCCTCATGGACGCGGAAGGGGACGGGACATCAGTCGGGCGGCAATCTTGATTCCAAATTCATAAGGGGTTCAAATCAGGGCCCGAGCCAGACCGGGCGATGGGTGGCTCCGCGGTTTAGAGAAGCCAGTAGCCGGAGATTGGAATATTATAAATTCATTCAGCTTCAGTAGTTGCGCGTTGTGAAAAAAAACTGCCAACTACAACACATTTAGTTGTAGTTTATCTTTTAACTATTAGTTAAAGGTAGAAAATCACTACATCAAACATAGTTCTACTAGTACCCGGCGTAAACGAATGTAGAGTTTCCAACGAACGAACATGGAACAAAATTTTTTTATCTGCGGACAAGCCCTGAAAAAACTTCGAACAAAAAGGGCGCTAAAACTTTCGACCAAAATGTTATTTTTTTCGAACGAGCATGTAACGAACATCGCACGAACAGTATTCAGGCGAGTTGTGGTCATCTGGTCAGTATATACATATCTTAGGTTGAATGATTTTAGTCGCGCTAAAATATGACGGATTTGTGGTTAGGGAATTTACGCTACAATAATATTACTATATTTTGTTTAATTTTTTAGATTTTAATGACTTTGATTGAATTGAACCACTTTGAAATTTGGGAAGTTTGATCTTCAAAAATGGCGCTCGGCTTATACAAATTCAGTTTTCGTTTTTTATATATAATCAGGTTTGTGTAAACGTAGAAAGACATTTTGCAAAATTGCTATTTTGGGCCAAAAACCATTATTGTCAGGTGGTTATATTGTTGTAAATAACAAAAGCGGCCCAAAATTATCTAAAGATAAAGGATATATTTGACAATAAATCGTTGTTGTATTCATAATCGGAAACAAATTACACTTGTAGGGTGTTACTTTTTTGGCATTCGGGAACGGAGCGCCAGACATTTTTTCGGCTATTGCTGCTACTGCCAGTGGAAGACACCACCATCCTGATCTCATGTTTGGTGCACTATTTGGTAAGCGTGATGAAGTAGCTGTTGTACATTGTTTGGTTTCTAGGTGTGTGAGTCGGGCGAGAATGTTTTATGATTGAAATAAATACTGAATTAAACTTAACGACAGCTATCGTTATACATACCCTGACAATATTAAGAGGCAATATCTACGTTACGTAGATAATGCATAGCGCTTATAATTTCTTCATATAGTACTTGGCAAGCATGTCATAAATGATTATTTAAGCCAATTAATTTCATATTGCATTAATTAAGGCCCAATGGCTCAATTGGTTCCCACTATCGACCGTAATATCATGTATTCGAACCCGGGTAAGGGTGACTCATCCGTGTTTGCCTTCGTGGTAGCATACGTGCGAAAATTATCTTTTGTGAGGACGCCACTTGTGGCTCCAATTACCGCTCTGGACCTCGTACGGACCGAAAAGCTGGGGAAACGGAGATCGGCACCGTACCGCTGTATACAGATGGCATTTTCATTTTGCACTTGCATAATAGTATGTATGCAATGTTTACACGAAAGAAATTTTATAGCCGTACGGAATATTTGACAGGTACAATTCGGATTAATTTTGCATCGCCGTTAATTTTGTAGGTGCTGGTATGTTTGTCACTACGGTCGTTGTTGGTTCAGTCACTCTTGTGACGCCGTTTCCTGTAATGCAGCGACCGTTTCTACGCGATGTTTCGTTTTACTTAGCTTCATGCTACTTTGCGTTTTACGTCATGTATACGGGTTCAATTTCTATTGGTCAGGCAGTTAGTAAGTTGCCTTTCTGACGCGTTAGCGTATCATAAATTTTAACAGCACTCTCAATAGTGTATAAACATAATTAAGGTAAGAGGAGAGTGAGGCCTTGTATCAGATCGTAAAGCTTGTCTATACGTAGATTGTTGAGTATGTTAGCTACAATTAAATCTAACAAGTTGCAGCTTCTAGATCAAACTTTGGAAGAGCACATAAGAGTATATGGAGTTTATACGCACCGGTGGGCTTCTCAAACTTATAAGAAACCCTGGGGTCTAACTTCGTGAATCCTCGTTATGTTACACGGTATTAAATGTTTACACTTATTAATTTTGATTCACCAAACAGATGATGATGTAGCTTGTGGCTCGTATGTATTGAAATTCTATTTACGTTGCGTTATAGGTGCGAAAGATATACCTCAGTTTCGAGCTGAAATCTAATCCAAATGCTAGAAACAATAAAAATTAGCTAGTTTCATAAAGTCATATCAAGGCTTTAAGAAGAGTCTCTTTATCCATTTTTATACATGCGTCTTTTCCACTCATTGAAAAATTTGCGGATCTCCAT
>JASANE010010166.1:0-13698 GCA_030248225.1 Trileptium ribeirensis
AACGAGCACTACAAACTAAAAACAAGATATTTTTAAAATAACGTTTTAATACAGAGTCTCTAGATAACTATAGAAACGCACATTCGGTGACTAAAACTCATCTGTACATTGAATTTCGCTATTTCCTCGATTCTACAGCATAAAGCTAGGTCACCAAATAAAGCCCCACTCTCGAAAAAATGCTCGCGCGGCGAGGTCCAGAAATTTTTCACATTTTTTCAAGTATCAACTTCAAAATCTCCTCAGAATAAAGCTCTCTTCAGAATTCACAATAAGTGTGGAACAATAAAGTAAGGTCCTTCGTCAACTCCTCTTGTCTTCCTATCTCTTCTTATCAATTTATCTTATCTTCTTATCTTATCTTAACTTATCTTCTTATCTTCTTATCATCTCCTCTTATCTTCTTATCTCTTCTTATCAACTTATCTTATCTTCTTATGTTATCTTAACTTATCTTCTTATCTTCTTAGCATCTCCTCTTATCTTCTTATCGCTTCTTATGAACTTATGTTATCTTCTTATCTTATATTATCTTAACTTATCTTCTTATCAACTCCTCTTATCTTCTTATCTCTTCTTATCAATTAATCTTATCTTCTTATCTTATCTTATCTTCTTATCAACTCCTCTTATCTTCTTAAATAGAGTTGGATAAAGTAAGAACACCTATTCATTGTTATTTTAGTCGTGATTTCGCATAAAGCAATCAGGTATACGTTTTGAACATTATACTGCATTTGATTATATCTTTGATTTAGCATTGTCACCTAGTTTTTATTTGACCAATGATATAAACACGTCTATGGAAATTTATTGCTAATACAATAATGGTATGCCAAACACTTGTAATTTTTTGAATTTTTGATTTCACAAGTTTGTTATTGCGGCAAGCGAGAATAATGTTATAGAACGAGATCGACACGGCGATCACGACTTGGGTCCAAAACAGGTAGTTTTAGTGTCTCTCGCTAAGGATTTTATTCATATTATGCCATTTCACGGGTACAATAATTTAAGCAATTTGTGATGTGTAAATTTTCACCCAATAAATATGCTGATTACTGTTAAGTTACACGCGACAGTGCTGTAATCCCAGCATTACTTTGGCCTCCAACATAAACTGTTCTACTCAATACCAGCTTGAACACGGAAGGCGATCCAGTCAAATGATTTTCCCTTTTGTGCCGTTTTAAACACGTAATAATGGCAAACAATATTTTGCTATTTTTACTATCGTCGTGTAAGCAACTATCATCTGGGAGAGATAGCACGTAGTCGCATCTATTTTCAAAACATGTTCTGAAAGGCTAGCACCGCCTACGTTAGCATTTTCCGTAAAGCTGAAAACGATATCATTGTTTTATCGACTTGTAAGTTACTATCATCTGGGAGCCAAAGTCCGTCGTCGAAATCTATTTTCAAAACAGGTTCGGAAAGGCTAGCACCGCCTACGTTAACATTTGCCGTAAAGCTGAAAACGATATCATTGTTTTATCGACTTGTAAGTTACTATCATCTGGGAGCCAAAGTCCGTCGCCGCATCTATTTTCAAAACATGTTCTGAAAGGCTAGCACCGCCTACTTTAACATTTGCCGTAAAGCTGAAAACGATATCATTGTTTTATCGACTTGTAAGTTACTATCATCTGGGAGCCAAAGTCCGTCGTCGCATCTATTTTCAAAACATGTTCTGAAAGGCTAGCACCACCTACGTTAACATTTGCCGTAAAACTGAAAACGATATCATTGTTTTATCGACTTGTAAGTAACTATCATCTGGGAGCCACAGTCCGTCGTCGCATCTATTTTCAAAACATGTTCTGAAAGGCTAGCACCACCTACGTTAACATTTGCCGTAAAACTGAACACGATATCACTGTTTTATCGACTTTTAAGTAACTATCATCTGGGATCCATAGTCCGTCGTCGCATCTATTTTCAAAACATGTTCTGAAAGGGTAGCACCGCCTACGTTAACATTTGCCGTAAAGCTGAAAACGATATCATTGTTTTATCGATTTGTAAGTAACTATCATCTGGGAGAGATAGCACGTCGTCGACATCTATTTTCTGAACATGTTCTGAAAGGCTAGCACCGCCTACGTTAACATTTGCCGTAAAGCTGAAAAAGATATCATAGTTCTTTTTATGTTGAACTAATTAATGTCTGAACACAAATCTAGGGAAAACACCCATCGTTAATAATGTATTCGGAGTTTAATTAATCATTCATAGTGATCCAGGCATTTAAGCATCAATAATCTTTTTAAATACTTTTGTGTTGATCGATTGCCAATGCCGAAGTTATCAAAAATGGCAATTTCGATAGAAAAGTAACTTACACAAAGCGTCACAATAACCGCGGTACTGTGTTTTTATAGCTTTTTTATTATGTATAACTTGAGTTCAGCCAAAATTTGAAGTTACACTTTACATATTTATACCCTTTAAATGATTGATTACTATACTCCTGCTATTAAGCAATATCAAGCATTGATCCGATTCAAAATAACACTGGGCATTTGGTGCAATGATGGTACAACCACTGTGATCGTTTACAATTATAGACTAGGAATAACGGTACAGCGTTTCATATTTTGTTAAGAACATATTTATAATTGCTGGTCGAACGTACAGTCTTTGGTTAAATGTCACGAAATGTCATCTTTTAGAGTGCGAAAGAGTTTAAAGCTGCTGGTGTAACGAGCTAGTATCGTGGCTTGTCATGTTTTTTGGAAATACGTATATGAAAAACTACTGGTGTAACGCGAAGTGTCACCAAATATATGAAGTGTCATAGAATATCATATTTTAAAGGTAATAAAGGTACAAAAGGTGATGTAACGTAGAGCATCACTAAATATAACAATTTTTCGAGGTATGTCATCTTTCGCTGGAAATAAATATAAATTCACTGGTGTAACGTTAAGCGTCACTAAATATAAGAAAGAAGTGTCAAATTATTTCGTCTTTTGTTTGGAACGTGTTTAAAATCGCTTGGAACTTGTTTAAAATGGTCAAAGGTACAGTATCACTAAAATTATATGAAGTGTCATGACATGTTGCCTTTTTTACGATTTATATTCCGTTCAACATAACAATAATTCCTTCAGTTGAGATGGCATAATTATCATTCGTTTGGTGTTCGATGGGTATAGAGCTGGTACAAGTAGTAGGTACCACCAGTAGCATATATTGAACACAGTATTGAACGCACCATCGAACACATTTTTTACGATTTATATTCCGTTCAACATAACAATAATTCGGTTGAGATGGCAAAATTATTATTCGTTTGGTGTTCGATGGGTATAGAGCTCGTACAAGTAGCAGGTACCACCAGTAGCATATATTGAACACACCCCAGATTTAATATTCCGTTCAACATCACAATAATTCGGTTGAGATGGCATAATTATCATTCGTTTGGTGTTCGATTGGTGTAGAGCTGGTACAAGTAGTAGGTACCACCAGTAGCATATATTGAACACAGCATTGAACGCACCATCGAACACATTTTTTACGAATTATATTCCGTTCAACATAACAATAATTCGGTTGAGATGGCATAATTATCATTCGTTTGGTGTTCGATTGGTGTAGAGCTGGTACAAGTAGTAGGTACCACCAGTAGCATATATTGAACACAGCATTGAACGCACCATCGAACACATTTTTTGCGATTTATATTCCGTTCAACATAACAATAATTCGGTTGAGATGGCAAAATTATTATTCGTTTGGTGTTCGATGGGTATAGAGCTCGTACAAGTATCAGGTACCACCAGTAGCATATATTGACACAGCATTGAACGCACCATCGAACACATTTTTTACGATTTATATTCCGTTCAACATAACAATAATTCGGTTGAGATGGCATAATTATCATTCGTTTGGTGTTCGATTGGTGTAGAGCTGGTACAAGTAGTAGGTACCACCAGTAGCATATATTGAACACAGCATTGAACACACCATTGAACACATTTTTTACGATTTATATTCCGTTCAACATAACAATAATTCGGTTGAGATGGCAAAATTATTATTCGTTTGGTGTTCGATGGGTATAGAGCTCGTACAAGTAGCAGGTACCACCAGTAGCATATATTGAACACAGCATTGAACACACCATTGAACACATTTTTTACGATTTATATTCCGTTCAACATAACAATAATTCGGTTGAGATGGCAAAATTATTATTCGTTTGGTGTTCGATGGGTATAGAGCTCGTACAAGTAGTAGGTACCACCAGTAGCATATATTGAACACAGCATTGAACGCACCATCGAACACATTTTTTACGATTTATATTCCGTTCAACATAACAATAATTCGGTTGAGATGGCATAATTATCATTCGTTTGGTGTTCGATTGGTGTAGAGCTGGTACAAGTAGTAGGTACCACCAGTAGCATATATTGAACACAGCATTGAACGCACCATCGAACACATTTTTTACGAATTATATT
Source organism: Trileptium ribeirensis (assembly GCA_030248225.1). Taxonomy (NCBI): domain Eukaryota; kingdom Metazoa; phylum Nematoda; class Enoplea; order Enoplida; family Thoracostomopsidae; genus Trileptium; species Trileptium ribeirensis. Next base: position 4,476 of record JASANE010010166.1, read on the forward strand.
CCGTTCAACATAACAATAATTCGGTTGAGATGGCATAATTATCATTCGTTTGGTGTTCGATGGGTATACAGTTGGTACAAGTAGTACCACCAGTAGCAAATATTGAAGACAGCAAATGTTCCGGGAAATAGTTTTGCACAAAAGCTATCAATTTTATTGCCTAGCCTTGCACGGCGATCATCGTCGTCCATCTGCTTGAGTATTTCAGCGCGTGCTAACTCAAGAAGTCTCGCATGGCTCAATCGTTCTCCTCCACAGCTGATAGGCGGCGATGTATAGGTTAATGCAGCGGATGTTGTGGATAAATTAGTTGATGAATTACGTTGTTCTCGGTCGGGTTTTAGGCAAAGTTTAGTCGCACTCTTGCTTCGTTGTCGTGTGACACGGTTGCTATTGCCATATTTGACAACAGTGTTGCTGTTATTGTTACCATTGTTATTACTCAAGTTTTCATCTACCGCTGCCACAGCTATATTACCGGTGCTAATACTTGTGCGAGCGTTGTTAGGACCATTAGAATAAGCTTGTTGGTTTTTTGAATGTTTAGACGAACTTGGCAACAGAGTATCTCGGTCATCAGCAAAGGAATTTTCTTCTGAAGGCTTCTGATGACATTTCGAGCTCCGTCGACGAAAAGATGTAGTCGTTATAGGAGCATGTTTTGCAGGACGACTATTTTGATTACGGATATCAAATTTATTATTATTCGAATTGTTTAAGGACATTGTAAACTGAAAATATCCATTATCTGTATCTAAAGATTTAAAGTAGCGATCATTGCATGCTGCATTTGTTCCTGAGTTATCACATGCAAAACGACCGACGTCTACGATTTCTTTATCGTATTGGCTGTTTATAGACCCACTCACATGAGAAACGTCAGCATTGCCAGAACAAAGCGAAAAATCTTCGATACGCTTTTTACTTGCGTCGCGTTCACTGTCATCCCCGGAGGCTTTGAATTTTATTGTTGACTTTTTGGGTTTTATCGCTAAGGTAACCTCAGAGATATAGCTTTGGCGGTTTTCATTATGAATGTTATGTGGTAATGATTCACAATTGCCGCTATCTTCTTCGCAAATTGGTTGTGTTTCGCACTGTAAGAGCCACGGATCGTCTGGATCATGTTGTTTCATTACGCCTGCTTCTTGACGCATGGCCCCAGAGAAGGCGGTTAATGGTGCGACGTTTGTACCGGAAAAATATAATGACCTGTCCCAAAGCGGTCCATTATAGTCTTTTGATTTATCCGCGCGATCACAATTTCCCACAAATTTAAGATCATCAAGGCAGATAACTCTTTCCTCGGCTAGTTCATCGAAGCCAATTCCGCTCGTTCGAAACGTGAAGTTCCTTTTAAATGAACATAAATGCTGTCCTGTTTCGGTGATATTTTCTCGTGCTGATATTGTTGAAATTTGAGAATTATTGTGCGTTGAAGACAATTGTCGTTTGTGATTAGTATGGTACGCCGGCCCGCTTGTACCGCCAGGTTTGTTTGATAAAATAGCAGAATAATCAGTATTATCTTTACAGTTTTGAAAACTAGTAAGTAAATTTGGACGGTTTTGTTTTTCTTCATCGCTTATTTTAGCTGGATTTTGGTTACACAAAACAGGCTTTCCCAAAAATATAAGCGCTGTATTGTCCTTAGTAGATTCAGATAAAACTGGTCTGGACGTTCCTGAGTCGTTGCGCGGATGGCCTGGAGTGGTATCTGTAGTGCCAACTTCCTCGGGTAAGGATATCAGTACATTGTTGCTTACATGTGCATTCGTAGGTAATTGTATATGATGCTTCTCAGCTTTACCCTTAGCCGTTTCGTCATCTTTGACATGCGGCCGACAACACTTCTCAGGAGATGACGCTTCTGATAGTAGCACAGCCTTCGATGTTGAATCGGTATCTGACAAAGTTTCATGCTCTAAGTTTTGATTAGTGTTATATCTGAAAGTAGTTGTTCCATCAGTTGTGTTCGTTTTTGCTTCAGGGTCCTTAATTGCTTCATTCTGCAGCGTTTTTGTGAAACGAAAGTAAGACGAAAGCTCACGCAATGCCATTTTGTGCATTTCGATTAGGCGTTCAGCAAAGCCAACAATTGCTAATTCGACGAGCGATAGAAATATAAATGCGACGCAAATAAACATCCATAAATCTATAAACACCAAAAAGGTTCAGACACGATTACAGAACACTGTCGGGAACATAGGCACGAATAAGGACTGACATGGGCTCGCGAACCCCCTAAGGCTCGGACATGGGCTCGCAAACCCCCTAAGGCTCGGACATGGGCTCGCGAACCCCCTAAGGCTCGGATATGGGCCATAGCGAACCCCCTAAAGCTCGGTCATGGACGGGCGGACCCCTAAGGCTCGGAAATGGGCTCGCGAACCCCCACAGGCTCGGACATGGGCTCGTGAACCCCCTAAGGTTCCGACATGGGCTCGCGAACACCCTAAGGTTCCGACATGGGCTCGCGAACCCCCATAGGCTCGGACATGGGCTCGTGAACCACCTAAGGCTCGGACATGGACTCGCGAACAGTTTTAAGGCACCGAGACTGCCCGCTCACGTTTAGTCTTTTCAGCCTAAAGTAACAAAACTAGTCTTAGGTAGTGTTGTCTTACCACGGAATTTTGAGACAAACCCGGGCGAAGTTGATACGCGAATTAGAAAACTAAAATCATAGTTGGCTGAACGTATTTAGTCTTCTATTTTAGTTAACAAAATATTATTTAACATATTTGAGAAAAGCTAGACTTGTGTAACTTTCGATCGCACAAGAAATCCACACATAACTTTATGTCCTAATAAGACTTAAGATTGAGCTTTTCAAGTTTTGCATGATTGCATTATAAATTTGAAAGCATAGCTTTAGAATAGATTGCTTGCAGTTTTATGATTAATAAATGATATGAAGCATTATTAAATTTAGCAGTCTCTATTGCTGTATTATGCATTATTTACCTTAAGATGTGTTCATCTAGGCCGGATTCTGTCACAGAGCCAATTCCCGCTCGTGACAAAACGTACAGCCACATCTGGCCCTTCATTCATAGCTAAGCTATGCTAGTATGTTTGTACGGGCCGGGAGTGGTTATGCCTCAGGGTTTGATAGTTGGCACGGGTTACTAAAAAGATTTATTACATTCAGTTTATCAGGTTGTGTTACATCGATAATACTTAGCTCTAGGCCAAAAAAGGCAAGATTAGTAGTAATTAAAAGCAAAGCGCATAAATTCAGAAAAAATAAATACGTAAATATCGCTATTTTCAAAATTTTTATTTAAGCACCTTTTACAAGCCAACTATGTAAAACATGCTTTTTCACGCACGAAAATTATGCTATTGTAACTGGTATGATGTTTTACGAATATATGACCATAACTATCATCAATTTCCATTGTTAGCGATTTTCCATTGTCGCCATATATGTTTGGCTTTTAGAGCCCTTGTGACAACTATTAGCTAAATATATTTGTAGGGTCTGGCTCGGCCCAAAAAATGTCACACTGGCTGACCAAGCATGGCTTTAGAGCCGCGACAGACTTTGACAAAACTCGGCGCTGCTGCGCATATCTTAAGGTAAACGCTGTATTAACTAAAGCTTAGAACCCAATATCGACGATATGTTTTCACAATACTAAATATTCAGGAGCTTAAGGCTCAACCTACCTAATTTTTAATTCCGCCTGCAGCTAACTAAATGTTTGATTCGAACGGTGAGCTGAATGTAATCAATTGCTTCATGATTAGACTACTAGTAGTTCCAAAGCATGTCACTGGTTAAAAATGTGCAGCAACAAAAATGCTGGCCGATGTCATCACCACGGGGCGGAAGAGAAATGAACGCTACGCCGTTATCGAGGCACTAAATCTTTAAGCCATGAACCTTACCCTAACATAATTGCCATTGTTCCAGCTTTATACTATGCCGAGACCTAAGTCTGAGGGGCTGCAAAGCCCACATACCCAGTACTAAGCTGCTCTTTTTTTCTAACGATATAACATTTGGCCTGTAAAAGTCACATAGACCAAGATATCTGGCTTTGATGCATTGCGAAACCAAAAGATAGCAATACAAAGTCGAAATATCACATTTATTACGAATTCATTCCGGAATAAAAGTACTAGCCGTTGCTTGAGAACGTGACCTTCGGCGAACGTCTTAATCAAATCACAAGGAACGATTATAAAACCATTTCGTGGTAATAGGATGCTACTAAAAGTTTGAGTGAGATAAAAAAGTAAAACTTTTACAAGGACAGACTATAAAGCCATTCAGTGGTAATAGGATGCTACTAAAAGTTTGAGTGAGATAAAAAAGTAAAACTTTCACAAGGACAGATTATAAGGCCATTCCATGGTAATAGGATGCTACTAAAAGTTTGAGTGAGATAAAAAAGTAAAACTTTCACAAGGACAGATTATAAAGCCATTCCGTGGTAATAGGATGCTACTATAAGTTTGAGTGAGATAAAAAAGTAAAACATTCACAAGGACAGATTATAAAACCATTCCGTGGTAATAGCATGCTACTAAAAGTTTGAGTGAGATAAAAAAGTAAAACTTTCACAAGGACAGATTATAAAGCCATTCCGTGGTAATAGGATGCTACTAAAAGTTTGAGTGAGATAAAAAAGTAAAACTTTCATAAGGACAGATAATGAAGCAATTCCGCGGTAATAGGATGCTACTAAAAGTTTGAGTGAGAAAAAAAGTAAAACTTTCATAAGGACAGATTATAATGCCATTCTGCGGTAATAGGATGCTACTTAAAGTTTGAGTGAGATAAAAAAGTAAAACTTTCACAAGGACAGATTATAAAGCCATTCCGTGGTAATAGGATGCTACTAAAAGTTTGAGTGAGATAAAAAAGTAAAACTTTCACAAGGACAGGTTATAAAGCCATTCCGTGGTAGTAGGATGCTACTAAAAGTTTGAGTGAGATAAAAAGTAAAACTTGGAGCTACAACTCTTGTATAAATTTTGCAAAAATAAGTTATTTTTTAATATAAATATTGTTGCACCTTTTAAAAGGGTAAAGTATAAGCAAGGTTATACTCAGATAATCAAGTTCCATCCCATATAATTTTTGATGGTGAAACGAACAAAAATAAGATTTTCTAAGCTCGCATTGTGAATGATAAATCAGGAATCAGCTGGATGTAAATGTCACCGCAAGACCTACGCATGGATAAAATTTCAACCCAATCCGCTAAGGCATCCGTGGCTTTAGGTTGTAACACATATAGTTTTATGTTTTGATTAAAATATAAGTATTATGACCCTATTATATTGAATTTTTAGTGATCCCTGAACTGATATTGCTGTCATAAAAATTACACCTAATAAAACTGATATATAAACCATAATTATAAAAGTTTTACACATGATAACATATATTTGGATAATTTAGGGCCTAGATAGATGTTATTCAACCGTCAACGATAACTCACAAACCAGGATATTTTTGCGAACTGTTAAAAAGCGCATTTGAAAGAAATTATTTGTGTGCAACATCCAATTTCTTCCTAAATGATAGGATACGTAATAAGCATTTAATTTTCAGAAATACCGGTTATATAGTGAAATTGTTCCCAATGTTGGCTACATACCTGAATTTATTAATTTTAATTAAGCTATGAGAACCAATATTTTTAAATTTAGAAATTCTATAATACGTCGTGGTATTTATGCATATAATTGTGACCTAGAAAAATACACGCCCTTTTCGTATAAGTCGACAAACTCGAATGCTAAAGTGGATAAGATGTATTTTCGCTGAATTTATGTTCAGTATCACACCTCCCGGTGATGTCAGGTTTTGATAGGGTCCTTACTCAGATCTCCAGTATATAACATCTTGGAAAATTGGACCAAATTCGTCCATATTGGTATGTGCGCAGCAGACAACGGGATCTTTACTGTCGCAAGGAGACCTTAGATGTTGTAGAGGTGACTCTGTGCTAGCGGCAGGTATATAAATTTCATAATTGCTGAAATTAAATCACTGTTATGAGCTAGTATTCATTTCCGTTGTTCGACTCAACCCGTCTATATGTTATCCTAACACACACTTCTTTGTGAATGATGCATTAGCATTGGAATATATATAACAACCAATCGACTATAGTTTTGCTTACTTACCGATTGCTTTTATATAAGAAACTTTTGGCAAATTTTTGGTAACATTACCAAACATAATTGTCAATGCCATAAGTGATGATACGCCGAGAGTTATTCGTGCCGGTAATGCACGGCTATCGATCCAAAACGAAATCCAGGATATGAAAACGCTAAGATATGTCGGTAGATATGCTTGAAGTACATAGTAGCCGAACGTTCGACGAAAATAGAATCGTATTTTGAGTTGATCCCACATTCCGGCCGTGTACGGAAGTTGATCTTTGCCCCATGTATAATTGTAAAAAGAATAGTCGGGTAATCGAAAGTCCTTCAGACTTGCCGCAGCTACCGACACCGGGTTTACTGCTTGCCATTCGAGTTGAACCTCAGCCGTGCTGTACGAGTATGACTCCATTATCAAATCACAACTTTGTGTATCCATTGGAAAATTGGTCAAATCGATATGACACGGACCTTCTATCTAAAATAAAAGAAGCCTTACAGTGTAGACAAGTTTTGTATTGCATTTAGCATAATTTCGTCTGCTCGTCTTGCAAAATGCAAAAAAACATTATTTAGTTGAGTAGCAAACATTGCGTATGAAGGATGGAGTAAAAAAATCTATGTGATCTATAAACATTTATTCAACTCAAATTCCTTGGTTTCTCCCAAAATCCTATAGTATAGAACCGGATTATACGACAGGACAAGCGATTTGGTTAAAGTTAATCAGTTGACATTCACTTTAAGTTGTAATCCTTGTGGCGCTAAAAATTCATCACCAACACTCATTATGTCAATTTTAGGAGCCAGAACTCATAACAGTAGAAAAAAAATAGCGCTTAGAGCAGGAGTTCGGGGACATCAGTCCCCTACTTGTGCGTAAGAATAGCATATGGGTCATATTGGTACCGATTGACTTAGGATTCGTTTAAGGAAGCCAAAAATTCATTTTTTACCGAAGCCGGCAGCATAAATAATTACAACAGCGGTACATCGCCTGTAGCTGCAAATGTGATGAATTCCTGCACAAAATGAGCACAATTAACACAATACATAGCTCGAGCGTTTCAGGAGATATCGCCGTTTTCGTGTATTTTTGGATATTTTGGGTCCATTTAAAAGTCCATTTTGACCAAAATCTGTAGCGTAAATAATGAAAACAGCGGCACAGCATCTGCGCCTTCATATAAGGCAAATTGTTCTGCAAAATGAGCCCAATATGTATTGTTTACGGAGATATTGTCGTTTTCGTGTATTTTTGATCTCATGGGCTGATTTAAAGACCCTTATGGATCCTAATCCTTGACCTAAGGTGTTTTACATTGTGTGAAAGTCTTATATACAGTTTTACAGATCCATGATCACTCTACAAAATGAACCTGAGATACAGCCAATAATATGTTTTGTCGGACCCCTTTTTCACCTGAACCGAGCATTTCAACCATTTTTTAAAACCAAACGAGCTGGAATCTGTTTTCGCATCTAACTAAAGAGCACAAACAAAGTTTAAATAAAATAGTTTTCGAATGAGCTATCGCACGAGTCAATCAGTCCTGACAAACTTGTGTTGCCTCAAAAAACCCAGAAACGGACACCGTGGAAATTTACTATGTGTTATTAAGTTTTGTAATTATAGTTATGTTCCCAACCACGGTTGGGTCTTTAGCGTTCTAAATTTATGGAAAATACGCAATTTTATGTACCAAATCCACAGATTCACGGAAAAGAAGGATAGCCCATTATATTATTTTTCCGCCAGAATACTGTCCTCTAGTTGTGCCTTTTCCTGCTTTTGGTTATGTCCATGCTACAGGTTGCGGCATCGACGGTTCACACGAATTTATATTCATTTCTGAATCATATCTTTTACTAGTTACGAAATGAAAAATTTTATTACATAGCTAGGCGTTAAAATTCGTAATTCCTTTTGTTTTATTTTTGCTTTTTTGTCATTTGTCACAGAAGTACAATTTTCTCGGTAGTTGAAATCCCTCGAAAATTTTTAGTATGGGCTATTATGTGTTATAGTTATAATTATGTGTTTTTATGTGTTATTACGTATTATAATTTTAATTCTGGGTTACCATGTGTTATTCTTATCTGCAATAATTATGTATATATGTTATAATTACTTACCCGAACACGATAGTTGAGCCAGACGGTACCATTAGCAAATATGAGCAACAAGATATTGAGTCCGGGCGATTCGTGAACTTTTGTAAATTTACTATTCACAAAACAAACGTTTGGCGTCCATATGCGCTCGGCAACTGACGGGTCCAAACTGATATTGCCAAGGCAGGGATTGAGCTCATCGAATCTAAAATACGATCAAAATATCTCAATAACTCTGTTCGATATCTGAAATTTACAAAACACGGCTTGAAAACACTGCTGTTAAAAATTTAGCGTCTCAAAGGGGCGCTGCTGTACAGTACCCGTAAGTTTCGCTTGGTTCCGATAAAAATTATCCTTTGTATAATTGTCTTTTGTAATATTTAAAAATTTAAAATATCTTTTTTAAACGATTTTTTAAATATTTAAAAATATTAAAATATTTATTAATATTTAAAAATATTTTAATTTATTTAAAATTACTAAAATATTTATTAATATTTAAAAATATGTTTATTAACATTTAAAAATATTTTAATTTATTTAAATTTACTAAAATATTTATTAATATTTAAAAATATGTTTATTAATATTTAAAATATTTTAATATTTAAAATATAATTATCTTTTGTAAACTTTAAAAATAAACTGTAAAATTATCTTTCGTCAACTTGCAGCCATAAAATCGATATATTACTTAGACTCTCGAATAGCACTAGTGCATTCCACTTGAACTGTTCTGGCGATGCCAATATCGTAGTATGCGTGACTACATTAATTTGTCAGAAAACCCTTTGCCAAACGAGTTTGTGTTTTTCTTACACTGAAACAGTCTTCCAGCTGTTATTACAGCTAAGACTATTATGTAACTGGTTTTCGTATATCCCGACGTTTCCCCTGGAATTAACTAAAAAATTATAATACTCAAATATAACATGCCAAATGAGCAATACGTGAACTGAACGAAGTACGTACA
>JASANE010010167.1:0-36312 GCA_030248225.1 Trileptium ribeirensis
TGTCCATCTACTTCGTTCAGTTACGTATTGCTCCTTTCCGTGTACCCTGATATGAAGTAAAGTAACTTATGTTGCTCGCCCGACTGAGTCCCAATCCAAGCTCTGCCAAACGTTAAATTCTTGTATTCATATTTTAATTTTATATAGATATAACGTTTTAAAAGCTAAATCAGATATATATTGTATGAGGCATGAAATTATAATATGAGATAAAATAGATGGTTTTGAATAGCTACGATAAAAGCTGTTTCACCATATACCCATTCGTGTAGCAAAAAATATAATTGTAGCCCACCGTGGTAGTTGCGTGGTTTTTGAAATTTCTGCTTTCCAAAATTTCGGAAAAATTTATATAACTATTTTCTGTTTTTTATTTTTAATCATTGAAATACAATTCTGTTTTCTGAAATATTGCCTCACCCGCTCTTGAGTACCGCCGTGCTTATACGTATGTGTGGCTCTTTTTCTTCGAAACAATCAAAAACTCAATACTCAAATCATATGTCACTTGAGAAAAAAATTATTGAAAAATAATTTGTATCTAAAAAAGTGAAGAACAGCGGTTTTAAAGTAGATATCGAAAATACATATATATCGATAATATTAATAATAAATTGTTCATTGTCATCTTCACTGTTCTAAACAATTTTTGTATTTAGAAAATAAAAAAACATTCTACACAAACTTTACCCCTCGAGCATATTTCGAACAAAAAACCAATGCTTACTATACGATAAGAACGATGTAAAAATGGACACACGAGGTAGGTTTCTTTTAAAGAATTCCCACACAAGAATATATATTTATTTTTCCTATATTCTTATATAATTATTTATAATTTCAAACATCATACCCAGTAACTATTCATATTATAATATAAACTAACATTAAACAGCTATATAGTAATAATTATATTTGTAGAAGCTCAACCAATTGCAGAATTTAGAAATCTTAGCATTGTAATCGTATTATTGGTGGTTAGTTTCTAGAAAGAACAATTATTATTATTATTAAGAATTTTGTAGAATACAAATATAATACTTGAAATTATATATTTAACTGATGCATCTTGAAATAATGCATTTTGCATTGTTTATTGTGACGACTTAGTCGTATTTTACTCGAGCTAAGGTATGTGCCAAATAACATACACCAAATAGATCTGCTACGTACATAGAACATATTCTAATCACTATTTACACCACGACCATCGAGCTAAGCGACCAAAGCGTTTATTTGCAAGGCGCCCTGAGAAAGTTTAGCGCGTCTGTCCGCGTGGCCCGATTTTTTTCTAAATATTCAAATAAATGTAAATTTACGGCAATTTTTTTCTCCTTTAAATTAAGGCAAAGCAAACATGCATGGTGCAAATAATTTTTGTTCGACCTCTAAGCGCCCGGAAAACAAAATTCTGGGTGCGCTCATGAAATTATATAATTCATCTTTTGATCAGTATATTTAAAGAACTAACAGACTAATAGAAATTTAAGACTAACTCATTAAAACACTCACTTGCCATAAGGGTTATTAATGTGTGGAATTCGCTCCCAGAATCTGTTGGTAACAAAAATCTTGTGAACGCTCGAAGCGCTAAACAATTCAAAGACTTACTTAAACAGGTAGACCTAAAGCGTTTTTTACATTACGACAGACACATATAATTAGTTGTAAGAGGGCAACCATAACTGATTAGTCTTTATTGGTTGGCTCAATGGTGTTTATTTGTTGTAACAAGAATAACATTTAGTTTTAATTTTGGCACGTATGTATAAAATATATGCAGTTATCAACCAATAAAATTTTGTTTGTTTGTTTGTTTATATGCTTTTAGATATATGAATATGTAATGTGTATATATAAAAATCATAAATGTAAAGTTACGACAAAATTTCTTCGGCTTTAAACTAAGGCAAAGCAAACATGCAAGGGTGCAAATAATTTTTCGTTCGACCTGTAAACGCCCGGAACACAAAATCCCGGGTGCGCTCCTGAAATCACATAAATCATCTTTTGATCAATATATACTTTTTAGATATATGCATATTTGATGTATTTATAATGAAAATAAATGTATTTATTTTAAACATTCAACCAGCATACTACATTCATTGAGCTTATATATATTCTGAACCTTTAACAATTCAGAAAAAAACGAGAAATATTACCAAAAACATCATAATAGTGAAAACGTTACTTGGAAAAACGAATCTTTAATAATAAATATTTTTAATTATGATTATTGCAAAAATAATTGTTTTAGCAGTTCTTTTATTTTTCAAACAAACGAAGATCCAGAGGGGGCTTTGGCGTCATAGCCCCACTCTCCCTGTCGCGTTATAGACGGCTGGAGGTCTGTCGAATTGCTCACCAGCTGGAACAAGCACTGTTCGCTGCATCAACAGCCGTCGGAACCCTCTGTGCCTTTAGAAAGTTCAGGATTTGCCGCTGTTTATAGAATGTTAGTCTATAGTAAATATAGTTTATATGAATACCATAAATAATATATATTATAAATATGTAGTATGTATATTATATTACATTATGTTATGTAGTATGTATATGTAGTTATATAGTTGTATTATGTATATTATGTAGTATGTATATTACATTATATTACATTATGTAGTATGTATATTATATTATAAGACAATCATAGGATGAAAATTTTGAGAAAATTGACAAATAAATTGGGAGAAATTAGCAAAAATTGACAACATTTATCAAAAACTTGGTAAAATTGGCCAAAATAAGAAAAGGTTTAGCGAAATTTCAAAAATTAACCACCCCTCCCCTGCTAGCCTACAGTTCACTCCGCCGATACTATCTTCCCCGTAAGCCGACGAACCTTCGAGCAGAGCTGTGACTACTGGCGCAGCGGGACGGGTACCGGCTCAAATCTTGAGCTCGCAGGCAGCAGTCAATCAGGGTTAGTCAGTAGCCGTAATGTTCATAATCCTACATATTCATCTACAAGCGCTATTGTCGAAAAGACTCGGCTGTACTGTATAGTTAGCGCCATAACAGACATGACATGCCCTTGAAAACACTGTGGTTCTTTCTGCACCCGCAATCGAAATTACTATGATTTTGTTTACTGACCTCTTCGTGGGCGCTTTCATTGGCAAGTGGGCGTTGTTATTGAAGTGAATAAGTCGTGTAAAAAGGGTCAATTTCTTTAGCAACGCTATCTAAAAGACTATTAGGAGTGACTGTGCGATAAACTTAGCGATTTGTACTATTTCAAAGGTCATTGTAGCACGATCTGATCAATTTTACAGCATTCTTAAACGTGACACTTTACGTTAAGGGTGACAGGCTGAGCCGCAGGGAAATAGGTAACGAATACGGACAAAATTCATGTATTGTAAGTGTAATAATTCTATATTACTCGAATTAAAACGAGATTAATTCCAAGAAAATTTAAGTGGCGCAAAAATCAAAATCGATTCGATTTGATATCTTAAATCGAAACTGCATGTAAACTATGTAGTGTGATTTCCAAAAGATCTACATAAAAGTTAGCTTTTAGGTTTTCGCTATGTCGAAAACAGCAATGGTCTTAAAAATCATGCGATCTATAATATAGAGAAATATTTTAGCTTAGTTTTTGAAAGTAGAATATTGCTAACATTGAGCTAAAATTCTACGTTTGTAGAAAATTTTGGTGCTGCTTTCTAAAAAATAAGCCAGCTACGTGTGCATTACAGACATTTACGAACTTTTATTTTAAAGATCAATAAAAGTACTAAAAAACACAGTTTTTTCTACGAACAACACGGTTTTGATACACAAGCAATGCTATTTCTGTACCTGTTGTGAAAGGAAATATTAGTCTCATGCTTACTGATTATGAATTATAGTCATTGTGATACATTTTTTGGTAGTTCCCTATTTATATACATTTTTGAAATTGGCTGTTGCAGAGGATTGCTCGTGCGAAATTTTTTGAGATTGTGGGTACCCGCGAAAGTTGGAGGCTTGTCCTCCGCCACTAGGTACGGTACCCGCCGGCTCAGAGAATTTTTCAAGGCCTGTGAAGCCCGCAACTTATAGGCCTATAAATATAGCGGACTTTCGAAATTCATTATTATTGAATTTTTATTATTTAATAATTAATTCTTAATTAACATCATCATTATTAATTATTCTTGAGCATTTAGTCTCATAGCAGTTAATTCTTGTCCACTGACCTTGGTGGCCCAGTCTACACGACGAAGAAATGCACTCAGTTTCGCCACCTACCTCTCTAGCCAAAAGGTCAATTTACTTGTAAGGTTTCCTGTTTAAAGCTAAAGATGGTTATACCCCGTCCTATGATCTTTGCCATGGCACCAATTGTATAAATCGCTTAGTTTTTCGGACAGATACTTACTAACACAGCCCTTTTGACAGTACCTGCTATAGGAAATGAACAAATCCTTCTTTTAAACAGTGCTCAGTAATGACATAGTTAAGTTATTTCGATGACTACGCCCACTGCTCGATAAAGGCACATACGAACTGTCCCCACAGTCGCCTGTAATTTGGATCTCGGCAACAAAAAACAACCACCAAGTATTCAAAATATTGCTCAGTAAACGGGATCACTATGTCCTTTTCATGGCGTTAACTATATGGAACAAAACGGTCATTTTGACAATTGTGTTTACTGCTGAACATGAAGCATTGTGAACATTACGGGAATCCTCTACAATCGGGTATACTCACTACTCAAGGGCAGAAGATTTGAGCCGGCCCGGCGCTAGGTAAGCTTCAGCTCTGGGATGTTGTGCATAAAGCACTTTCGTCAGTATTACTAACATAAAAGTGCGATGCAAACCGTGCTGTGTTTAGTCAAATACAATACAAGACGTTGTTCCAAAAACAATACGTAGTGACACCAACGAACACAGCTCTTTATAATATATATATTCAAATACCGCGTATCCTGCCGAAATTACAAGAATCACAAGATTCGTAATCTCATCACACAATCCTGTAATAGTAATATGACTATGCCTGAAACACTGGAAATAAAATTGACCACCTCGACAATTTCCACTTCAGCAGCATTGGTAATGGTTATAAGTTTTCTGGTTCTATATGTAAATATGGTTGGATAAATTCGAGACATTTGACGAACGCCTCGATCGTTAGACATGCGGAACCCCAAATTTAGCTGGATATAAGGGCATATATACCATTCTGACCGCAATAGGACTATGTTATGTAAGTTTAATTTCTGAATGGACAATGCATGTCTGACCAAGTATGAAACCAAAGCCATAACCTGGTTTGAAATGTCACGTAAAATAATTGCTTACACAGCAACAGCAATGTTTATTACTAATTATATATAAATATCAACCTTGCTGCATAGAGATATTACCCCCAACCGATATCCACACTGCTCATATAGAACATATAGAGAGCTGTGATATAATTTGTGACTGGAGTAAATTTACTTCCTTTATTAAATATGCGGTGAAGACAACCAGTGCTTGCAACCTTACGCGTCTCGTAGCCTGAAGTTTATGCTTAAATCTTAATCATAAGACTACTTTAACACAGTTTGCTGTAATTTTTTAATTCCAAAAAAAATAAAATTAAAATAACTTCACTATGTTTTAAAGTTAAAATTAGAAATAGAACTCGTTTTAACAACTTTACCAAGTTTATGGAATTTTCGGCATGTAGAGATGATTATAACTGGATTACAAAAATTATGAATTGATAGGAAACTGAATCCAGTTTCATATCAAAATATGATCCGTTAACATTTTTCAGACACAATGTAAAAGAATGTTTATCTTCCATACGACATATCTGGGGTTAGTTTGAAAAAAATATGAAGTGCAGAAGGTGAACAGAACTATGAACTATAAAAAATATTAACTGTTTTTGTTATGTTTAGCGCACAGACTTAAAATTTAGGAAAAAGACACAGAAAATGTTGAAACTTCGAAAAAAAAAGATTGAATCTAAGTTAATTTCACAACGTGCAAAAAAATAATGTTCACAAAACGTTGAGAAATGAGGACAATCTCGGCTAATTATAGCGCGTTAAGAAATAACAATTAGTACAATTCACCAAATGTATAACCATAAAAATAAAATAAGCAATGTATTATATTAAGTCCAAATCATTCAGTCGGATGAGTATATATACATCTGTATAATAAATGTATGTATAGTTAATATATAGGTGTTAAAGGTCCGCAGGCTTAGGGGATGGGGATGAACTCGGCGGGTGAGAGGTGGGGTAAGACGGTGAGAGGTGAGAGGGAGAGGGTAAATTTTTGGAAATTTTCAAGAACTCATAATTTTTCCATTTTCGCCAATATTTTTCCCAATTTTTATCCAATTTTCGCTCTAAAAGTTTCATCAATTTTTGGCAAATTTTTTGGCAAAATTTGTTCCGATTTTTCCCAATTTTTGTCAATTTTGCTTCAACATTTTAGAGGGAGGGGTGATGTGGAACCTGGGGTAGACTTGGCTTGGTGAAGTGATCATTATATAGTTATTACGATTCAAATTTTTAGTATTAGACATTGTCATCGAATTACCATTCAAAAACCACTGGCAGTAAATTCTACAGTGTAATTCGACGTGGAAAATCTATGTCTAGTAAACATTCCCATTGCGAAAACGATACCCGATTTAGTGCAAATGTGTATACGAGCTAATGTAAATTAAATACCAATTCAGCATTGTGTCGCAAGCGCATTGGCTTCATGGTTGCTTTATAGTGAATTGGTTGTTGGTTCAATGCTAAATCAGACTATTTTCTCAGTTTTAAGATAATGTATTTAGATGATTCGTAGCATCGTTTACTACAACTTTTAGGGTGACTAATTTTCAAAGGATTGACCCATTTTCACACCTTAACTAAGACCCTAGAATTTTAAAAGATTAAATCGCTAATATTATTACCTTCTGTGACAATTTATATTAATTAAACCTCCCAAACTACCTCTTGAAATTCCAGTCAATACCTCGTTTCCTGCACTTATTACAAACGTATCATATAAGACTACATATGCACGCAATGTTACTGATATTTACATTTTGATGGACCCATGTATCACCACACTACCGTAGTGTACATAACGTTGCTTCACGCGAGTTAAAAGCAAAATTATATAGTATATGGCCAGCTATTGGATGTCGCAGCTGAAAAGGTTTTGCATCCGCAGTTAGGTACATCATTTCAAGCTCTATCATTGAGGATTAACTGGATTACAACAAACTCCTCTGCCAGCCTTATGCGGCGTTCACGTTATAACGCCCCCGCTGTTTGCAACTTTTGTTTATATTTTTGTATAACTTTTGTTTAAATTTTTATATGCAAATAATTAATTAAAGGTATGTTGCATAAAAATTATTATTTCTTCACAACTTCAAAATCGCTACAATAGTTTTCAAAAATTTCTTATTCCAATTTTTTAATAAATATACAATATAATTGACGAATATATTTATAGATAAACACCAGTATAGTGAATGAATTTGTGGTCATAATGTAACATAATAACAAGGAAGACTTGCTGAAGCAAATAACAACGATACGATGTTCACAGACAATATTATAGTTTATAACACAGAGAGGTAGCTGTAGATAGAAATTGGATATTTGACAATACTAAATATGTGGACGAATTATTAAACTTCGCTTCTCGATACGAATAAAATTATTCCAAACACAATTATCTTACTAATATAATATAATAATAATATCAATAATTTTATAAATCGAGGGAATTATAAAATTTTCCACCTATCTCACTTTCAAATATGACAACCGGAAGGTCGACCGGCATACTGACGCGTTCTTTTGTTATACAAGATTATATGTGATTATATATATGTTTGAATGTGTGTTTATATGTACTATAGTAATATGCCGTGTGATGACATGTATTTACAGCACGTCCATACAAAATGTGCTACGTTGCAAGCATTTTCCACATGCTCTGTAGCTGAATTTATGTAATACAGAGGCGCCTCAGTGGGCGAATTTACAACTATCGTGATAAAATAGTACTTTAATGTTATTTGAAATATCATGCTATGAAAGCAACAAACAAAAACTGAATAGCAAATCTTGAAGCCTAGAAATGTAATAAAAACAGAGGCGCCTCAGTGGGCGAATTTCTAACTATCGTGATAATTGGACTTATGTTATTTGCCCAATTGCATTCAGTTACAGGAGGAAGACTAAAGGTGAATGCGTTTCTGGTGCGTTACACCAGACATATTATATAACAAATTATTGTCTAAGGACGTTAAATTGCAACTGTCGCTCAATATCTGAAGATGCTTCGACTATTAAAACTGACAACACCTATAAATTGACCGTTCGTCACAGCAAAATGGGACCTCAACAAACCGGCGCAACAAACTCTTCGAAAGAAAAATAAGTACAAACGCACGGAGCTCACTGTTCAAAACAATCAACTGCTCAACGTCGATCTATCCAAAATCCTTCATCGCAGCTCAGCACATCTGCAACTTCGATCACAACACGGCCTGTCGGCTCAACCCTTTGCTGCGGATGTCAACGCGAGGGTGGAGACGACTGTTTCGCATGTGATAGCAGCGATTGGTGGAAACACTTCTATGTATCGGTTTTAACGCACAAATCATTTCCGCAATACAAGGAAATTCCTTTGTGCAAGTAGTTTGTAGCAGCTGCAAACATTTCACTCCGGACAACCTCTGTGGCTGCCGAACCGGACACCATTAATGCACGTTTTATCGCCATGCAAACGCAAATGAAATGTTCATAATTTTGAATAGAGTGCTGCTGTGGAATCAGTCTTCCGAATGGGGACAATTGAATCGAAAAGGGATCGACCTGGATCAGTTTCTAATTCAAACAATTCAATTCCTCGACTGCTTAAAGTAAGACTTTACTCCTCTATTGTGGTGAAATCTGTGCTCCGTGAAACCCACAACTTGAAATGCAGCCAACAGTGGAAAGGAATTTTTCTCCGGCGTTCAATGACAACCGAAGAGCGAATTTGTTTATCGCTTTTGTACAAAAAGGCTCAGAGTATGAATTCCGAACTCAATAATGATCCCCAAAATCGCACCAAATATGTTGTTTTGAACGAAAAACTGTTTGTGTATAAGGGATGTTTTATGAACCACAACAAGCTCGTTGGTGGCAAAAGATATCCGGTAGAATATTCGTTTGAAGGAGCCGGTAGAAACATTATAGTCCACGTAAACAGCTGTATGGCGGAGTCAAGCCATTATTCTAGTTCGGAAAACTAGACATGGGGCGAGTCGTACGCGTACAAATGCTTTTCCAATACACTGCAAACTAGTTAATGCGCGAAGCTTAGAAAATTAAGTAACAATATTGGAGTACCTTTTTAACAGCGGAAACTTTAAAATTATTACTGTCTGAGAAACATGATTACACGACGAATTTACAAACTCAATAACTAACTGTCCAGAGTTTTCAGTGTTCCGCAAAGATAGGGCAAAATCCCTTGCAGGAGGAGTTGCCATCTTTGTGCATTACTCTGTGAAATCATTGCCTGTTAATTGTTCTAACAAAAATTTAGAGATTATATGCGTAGATTTGTTTACCGCAAATAAGCATATATTAGTATGTGCTTACAGACCTCCAAATAGCACTCTTGAATATACAGAAGATCTAATTGATCAGATGAACGAGCTTTGCCAAGTGAACTGTCCTATAACTCTATTGGGCGACTTTAACTTTCCTGAAATAAACTGGAGCTCGCTAACATGGCCAAACTATGGCCAAGCTGCTATGTTTGCAGAATTTGCTATAGAAAAAAGGTTTTACTCAGTTGGTTCAGTTTGCTACGCGGGGCGACAACACGCTTGACTTAGTCCTAACAAATTCATTGTTGAATGTTAGCAATGTCTCACAAGGCGATATGTTTTCCGATCACATATATATTGATTTCCATATTGTAGGTAATGGGATTGGTGAACCTAGGTCTTGTGTTGATATATATTATGACTATAGAAATGCTGATTATTCTGTTATTTCTGATGATCTGTCTCAGTATAGTTGGGACTATATGTTTTATTCATTGTTCAATATGAAAAAGAAATGGTCTTTATTTTGGTCGGTAATTGTACATGTTACTGAAACTTTTGTTCTAAAGAAAGTTAAAAAGCCCAATGTTTAAGTCCCCGCTTCACATTAGAAAAATGTTAAATCATAAAAATAAACTCTGGCAATTAGCGAAGAAGTCACACAATTTTCATGAATATAAACTTTTTAGCAAAAAATGAGTGAAAGTTATTGATAAATTCAAAAAATACCGAGAAAACTGTGTCATCAAAAATTCTAACAGGAGTTCAATTTTTAACTACGTCAATAGCAAATTGTCCCGTAAAAGTACTGTAATGGTTCTTAAAGCACCTAACGGTGCTCTTTATCGGGATAAATCCACGTGCTGTGAAATTATGGCTGAAGCTTTTGCTTCTGCTTTTGTTTCTGATAACGACTCAGTAACTTCTGATGTTCATCATGTGACAGAAAGCCAAATTTCATGGGTTTCTTAAAGCCCGCCATTGGTATGGAAGGCGTTGCACAAGCTTAAACCTAAGCATAGCAATACTCCTGATGGCTTTAGTCAGTTTCTCTTAAAACAACTAAAAGATGCGATATCACTACCGCTTTCACACATTTTTGAACAATCATTTGTGCAGGGCGTTTTACCAGAAGCGTGGTTACAATCGAACGTTGTGCCAGTATACAAATAAGGAGATTAATGTGAACCTTTGAACTATCGTCCTATTTCTTTATTGTCTTGTTGTTGTAAAGTTATGGAAACCATAATATGTGATTCTCTGAAATCATATTTGCAAGAAAACAGCTTGATATCACCTGAGCAACATGGCTTTGTGTCCAAAAAATCCACTTGTACTCAATTATTGGAAACTGTGCATGAGTGGTCGGTTGCTCTGGATTCTAAAAAGGATGTAGATATTATATATATTGACTTTGCAAAAGCGTTTCATACTGTATCTCATGTTAAATTAATCCATAAACTGCTTTCGCTTGGTATTACTGGGACGCTACTAAGATGGTTAAAAGCATTTCTAAATAACATACAGTTGCGAGTGAAATTTGACAACACTTTGTCTCAACCACGAAATGTGATATCTGGTGTACCGTAAGGTAGCGTTCTTGGACCCATTTTATTTTTGTTACATCTTGTTTAAACAATGTTTCATTTAAAATATTTGCTGATGATGTTAAAATAAATATTGCCCTTGATAAGAACGATAACTGATCTCAGTTATTAATGCAAAACGCACTTAACCTACTGTCGAACTGGTCTTCCGATTGACAGCTTGATCTATCACCATCAAAGTGTGGGGTTTTGCATCTTGTTAAAAATAATACAAAAGTACACTATAGCATAAATGGCACTGACTTGCCCACTTTGCATCAAGTAAAAGATTTGAGTGTAACAGTTAATTATGATCTAAACTTTAAATCTCACATAAATGCAATAACTTCCAAGGCGTATCGTATTACTAACATGCTATTTCGTTGTTTTATAATCTATAATCTGTGACACATGCCTTACTGCTTTGTTATAAATCTTATATTCGACTTCTTTTGGAACATTCATCGTCAGTCTGGTCACCCACATCCCTAATGCAAATAGACAAAATTGAAGGCGTACAGAGATATTTTACTCGAAGATTAAATTATAGAAACAACGGTGCACCTATAAGTTACAAAGAGCGCCTTAGACTTTACAACCTTGAACCCTTAGAGTTGCAGCGTCTGCGAGCTGACCTCTGCCTGATTTTTAAATGACTGAACGGAGATGTAAATGCTTGTAAAAACCTTTTAATGTCCTCGCAAAATACCAATACACGAGGAAACGGTAAGAAACTTGTAAAACGTAAGCGGCACATCAATACAGCAAGAAATAATTTTGTTCTGCGCCATGTTGATATATGGAACTGTTTGCCTAGCTCAGTCGTATGTTCAGCGAATTTAAGAACTTTTAAGAATCACGCGGAAAAGGACATCAACTTGAATCGATATATCTACTATAACCGGAACTTATGTTAGGTGTAAGTGTAGGACTTGTCTCCCTTTCTAACCTTTTTACTGAATATTCTTGATTGCTGCATATTCACACTTCAAATTTTTATTGACTATTTCGCTGTGCCATGTATATCTGTATGCATGTAATCTTGATGTTCAATAAACTTTTGACTTTGACTTTTGATTTACAATATCAATTTATTCAGTTCCTATGGTACATACGAGACTTTACATTTACTACAGTGTTCTGCTTCTGAAACGCGTTCATACAATGATAGAAAAACAAAAGCTGAATAGCAGATCTTGACGCCTAGATATGTAATAAAAATAGTAATATATTAACAACCAACACATAAAAGCATGAAGGTGGATACTATTGCCTAACTAAGGCGATTAAAATTCTGCCATGTGGTAATTGGATCTAGTGGTAGATTTAGATGCGTTGGTGCAAAAATGTGGAAATCTTTACCCGCGGAGTTGCGGTCTCGTGGATTGTTTACCGAAAGATTCATAAAAAAATTAAAACGTATTTGTTTCGTTATGACTGATATTCTATGGCGCATTTGCAACGCCCTTAAATGAAAAACGCTATGTGCTTGGATTTGTCGCAGACGCCAGATATTTCTTTCGATTTTGTTATACACGATACTGCGTATCCGTACCAGAAACGTGATGCAATTCATATTTAATATTATTGGAAAAACGATAAATTGTTAAAAAAAATTTTAAATCTATAACCGATACATTGTTTCAGTTTTAAATTCTACTACTCTAGCGGTGTATGCAGCAGTTTTGCACTATTCAGGTAAATCTTGTAGTATGTATAAGTCATACATGCTGACGCTACGAAGTCGCAGGAGGTCGACGGAGAAGGAATGTTCGACGCCGTGAGCGCCGCCAAAACGAATTATACGCTCGGCGCCTGCGACGCCTCTAGGTGATGGGATGCTACGCTCAGCGTGTAGACCAAGAGTTCAAATAGACCGAGTTAGGGGGTTCGAGGTCTCTGAACTCTGTTTCGGCTTGTATGATATAACTTTAATAATCTCTTTTGTTGTATCCCTTATTAATAAATTTTACAGATTTTGATTGTACAATGGCATTATGAGATCGATTTAACTTATAGCGGGGTTCGCTTAGTACTCAAAATAGTAATATATCATCAGCAAACAGAACAGCTGTAAGTAGACAACAATAAAATCAATATCTAAGCAGAAAAATCTATAATCTTTATTTCTAAACTAATAATATTTTATTAGCAGAAACTAACCACAGTGTCAGGTATTATATATGGTCTTTAATGCAGTATTTTAATGCAATAGCAATTTCTTACGAGGAAATGGAAAATGCCAAGCTCTTTATGTCGTTACGGACAAAAGTTAAAATAGAATCGCGACAATATATATATTCTCCGCACATGTGCGATATTGACAGAATGATTGTTATATCTAATGGGAAATTTGTATTACAGACGCTCAAATGTCCGTCCTTAGCTTGTTGCAAACAATTGGTCGTCTGTAGTTGCTTTGTCACAAGCGGCAAAACGTTTGTTTACCAGTCTTTCAAATACTTGTTGTCGCAAAGCTGTACAAAAACCTATGGTATACAACGATACTGACACGACAAATATCTAGCACTTTATAAGCAAAAATAGACTTAATCCTGAGAAAATATGCAACCGAGTTAATTATTTACGTTCTCCTAACCATAAAAATACTATGTAATTTATCTTCATTTAAAGAATATACGTAGGTACAACAATCATAGTATACAATGACACAAACACGTCTTATATCTGAAAATTTATACAAAAATAAACAAAAATTAGGCTTAAGCTCTGAGAATAAGCAACTGTGTTCCTTATTTACATTCTCCCAACGTTAAAACCGCTAAGTAATTTATCCTACAGATCTACGCTGGTTAAAGGGGAAAACAGATAACAGTATTAACAGAATATTATGTAACTGTCAGCAAATCAACTGCTTCATTATGAATGACAGTTAGCCTTCCAACATTAGCTTGTAAAACGATTTTTTACACCAATATATTGCCTATTCACTGTGTTACATAGGTTTATTAAGTTAGCTAGCACCTCGAAAACCCATACAGTAGGAAATGTTAGATAAACCACTTTTCATTTGAGCCTCTGGGTAGATGTTTTGCGAGTGTTGTTGCGCAAAGCAACCTGTCAAAACGATATGCTGGGCTGAGATTCGAACCCACGACTTTATTGTTCTTGGCTCCGCAAGCAGACGCTCTATTCATCGAGCCGCTCATGGCGGCTTCACATGAGCTACAAAGCTTGTATATTCGACGTCTGTGGTCTTTTACCAAGGCCTATCACTGGCCTTTATTAATTTGTTTTAGCTGCACTATATATTTCATACAAATTCTATTATATTGTATTTTATCTCTTCCGTGTTTATTAAACAGCGGGCACGAAGTTAGGCAGATAATTGTGATTGCGTGCAACTGCATGTATGATTCTGGGTTCAGTTAGACGACCGTAGAGTCCGATCTGTCCGCACAACTTCCAATGTTATGCTAGCAATTATTAATTTGGGCCTAAATAGTAGGTGTTTCATGATGGTAGATTCGAAAGGCAGCAAGTTGAAAAGTTGGACTGGGGTGGAACTCGAACGCATATATACAAGTTCCTCACATTTGATGCACAAGCAGGAGCTCAGCCGACTATGATATCCCTACCGACCCTAAATTTGACGCATGAAACGCCGAAAAAATCAGAGGAATTATAACTAATATCCTCAGTAACGAAAGTTATAAGTAGAATAAATGTTAGAACGCTTACGTGTCATATATTGAGCCTTTCTCATGATATCACTCTGTTAATTGCAAAACATACTTTATCACGTAACAAAATAGACGAGAGAATTTAATTATAAGGTGAAACGACTGAATTTTCTCCGAATGAAGATTTTAAAAATTAGTTTTATTAAGATAATTACAGTCTAATGCTGTTATTTTGTTGGAAATGTTATATAATTATTGTATAATGTAACGATTTTAAAATGTGCACTATTGTAAAATTAGTTTACAAAATAACGATAATATTTGCAGGACCATATCCCTTGCAATGCGAAGCAATACGTGAAATGTAATGATTCAAAAATATATAAAAATAAAATTACAATGGGGGTACGTTTGCTAAGGAAAAAAAGTAGGGTGTCGACCTTAGGGTAGCCGCTGTTGCCAGAAAAGATTCGTGTCCAATTTGCTTTTGAACTGAAAGTTTTGTATGCATAATACAGTTTTGTATCTTTTGTGTCAAATAGTGCAGTTTGTAATATATATACTACTTTATTCTTTGTACAAGGACATCCAGTAGAATGGAATAAAAGTGAAAAATACAACAAGTCTAAATATTTTCACACACAAAGTAAATTTACTGCTTTTATTTTATACAGAATGTTATAACATAAGCTTATCATAATTGTCTTATAAAATTGTTTTGCTAGTAAAGCACTGGTAAATGCAGCAACTCCTGCAATTTTTAGACAACGTCTGAAAAAAGTAAATTTGAGGACTTTCTACACTTCGATCGTAAATTAAATTAGATTTGGAAGTAAATGGTTTTGCTCTCTTTCTAACCTTTATTTTTTATTGATGATCATAACGTTTATATTATTGCACTTGATATTTCTTGTTTCGCTCATATGTCTTAATATTATGCTAATGATTATCAATAAATATTATTGTTTGTTATTGTTATTTGTAAATTGATTTGATTTGATTCACTACAGCTTACATAAGTTGATATATCTTTCATCTGAGCATGCGTCTCACGGATAGTTTCCAACATTGCAATAAGGAAAAATTATTCAGTTTCTTTGGAACATACGAGATTTTATATTTTTTGGTTTTGAAACTCTTCATTTTTGGTTTATACGAACTGAGGAATGAATATTAACTAAACTTCGTCAGGAAAGCATATTTACTAGCGTTCGCAGACCACTGACATACATTGTTTATAATGAAATAAAGTGTAACAAATAAGCTAATAATGTAAGGACAGAAGGCGGACATGGTAAGTCCCCAATTCTTATATATACCGTATTGGAAATCCGAAAAAATGTGGAATTTAGTTCCCATTCTTGATTATTATACCTACATTTACGAGATATTCGGTACAATGGATTATTTAAAAATGATAATACACGCACAATGTATCCTAGTAAGCATTTGAAATAGTGATTGACAATTAACATAACAGTGTTGTATCATAAGGCCGGGCAATGAATGACCGGACAATCTTTTGAACAATTATTGCTTGATTTTTGTTTGTTTTTTCATAATGTGCGTTGATTCTATTAAAAGATTTAGCTATAAAAAGTGGATTTTTTAGTTTTGCTAACTGACAAGTTGACAGTTCGCACTTACACTTCCCAGCCATTTGGATTTGATGGAGAACCGTTGATCCAGTAGAAAATATTAAAATCTTCAAAGAAAGCCTCGGAAAGCTAGACTTGAGTCAATTGCTCAGTTTCGCTACGAAACGTAAAATCAGAGACTGCTAGTAAAGTCGGGTCTATTCATTTCTGATTATTAAAATAATGTTTATAAATGCCTCTTAATCATTGTGCTTACTGACTGTGTATTTTAATCTATTATTGTTTATGGCTGAATATACATATGGTTTCACTGAATAGCTGAATATACATAGAACACTAAGCAAGTTGATTATACTGGTGCGGGTTAAATTTATGAGCACCACTTTGACCAATTCATAAAAAATATATACTTGATGGGATGCGTTACAAAAACTACGAATAGCCAAGCCAATAATTTGCTCATATTTATATATATATAACAAACGGCACCACTACACTTAATCTGATTAGGGTGTTATTGTATTGTGTTATTGATATTGTTGAATATAGCAGCTCTACATCTACTGTGATGTCGGGCAGGAATAGTTGAGTTGGCATTACGCCTGCTTGTGGGTCCAACTGCAGGAGGCCGTGGGTTCAAATCTCTCTCCACAGCCTTACCTTTCAGCGGCTACGTTTCATATCCCTTCGTCTACAAGCTCCTATCGCTGGGCCCCAAATACAAAATTTATTACCCAACACGGAGGTCCTCCCAGAAGGTTGCTGGCATATAACGAACTCAGAATAAAAACCTGCGCCCCAATCCAAGCACCTCCTAATTGTAAAATCTGTGCCCCAGCCAAGCCCAACTTTTCACATCCCTTCATATCCAGCTACGATCGCTAGAAGACAATTCCAAAATTTTGTTACCCAACAGAAAGGGTCTTTCGTCGGCTCTATAGCTCTCATGGAGAGTGTGATAAATATAAACACTCCATAACAATCCTGTCCAATAAAAGGTTAGCTTTGTCGGTAATAGATGATATTGTTGTTTTTGTAATACTACAATAACCATCCAAATTCATCTAAAATGTACTTTATTAAGATAACGGAACTGATAAACAAATTCACACATTAATTATTAGTATTACACCGGATATAATAGATAAACTGAAAATATTCATCACCGTTGTTATATCTACATCGAAATTATTATATTATTATTCTAATTATTATTATAATTACATTCTCACTTTCGCTAAGATCAATTCAAACAAAACAAACAAAATCCTTTATTAACCAAACGCATACTAGTAACTGGTAAAGTCAGCGTGACGAGGTTTGCATCGGATGTTAATTTATATAGAGCAAAAGGTTATCTTAAACTACATCGTTCTGATCCACTTTATATCAGGACGTTTGCTTATTCGGGCGCAATTTGCAGCTGAACGAACAAATAGCTGTGGTTCTATTTGGTTCCATTTTGAATTATTTAATTTATATATATATATTGTTATAAATGTTTTATTATTATAAATAAATATATATTAATAAATATATTTATAAAATGTTTGTATATATTTTAATTGTTTATTGTAAATAAGTACATTTTATTAAACTTACATGTCAAAGTTTATTGAACATCATGGTTACTTGAATACAGATATACAGGGCACAACGATAATAAATTTGAAGTGTGAATATGGAGCTACCAAGAATATTCAATAAAATGGTTAGAAAGAAGAACGAGTCCTACTCTTACATCTGACCTAAGTTCCGGTTATAGTAGAGATATCGATTCAAGTTGATGTCCTTTTCCAACTGATTCTTAAAAGTTCTTAAATTCGCTGAACATACGACTGAGCTAGGTAAACAGTTCCATATATCAACATGGCGCAGAACAAAGTTATTTCTTGCTGTATTGATGTGCCACTTACGTTTTACAAGTTTTTTTACCGTTTCATCGTGTACTGGTATTTTGCGAGAACATGAAAAGGTTTTTACAAGCATTTACATCTCCGTTCAGCCATTTAAAAATCATACAGAGGCCAGCTCGCAGACGCTGCAACTCTAAGGGAACAAGGTTGTAAAGTCTTAGGTGCTCTTTGTAACTTATAGGTGCACCGTTGTTTCTATAATTTAATCTTCGTTTAAAATATCTCTGTTCGCATTCAATTTTGCCTGTCTCCATTAAAGGGTGACTAGACTGACGATGAATGTTCCAAAAGAGGTC
Source organism: Trileptium ribeirensis (assembly GCA_030248225.1). Classification (NCBI taxonomy): domain Eukaryota; kingdom Metazoa; phylum Nematoda; class Enoplea; order Enoplida; family Thoracostomopsidae; genus Trileptium; species Trileptium ribeirensis. Next base: position 18,602 of record JASANE010010167.1, read on the forward strand.
GAATATAAGATTTATAACAAAGCAGTAAGGCATGTGAGTCACAGATTATAAAACAACGAAATAGCATGCTAGTAATACGATACGCCTTGGAAGTGATTGCATTTATATGAGATTTAAAGTTCAGATCATAATTAACTATTACACCCAAATCTTTTACTTGATGCAAAGTGGGCAAGTCAATGCCATTTATATTATAGTATACTTTTGGATTAATTTTACCAAGGTGCCAAACTCAACACTTTTATGGTGATATGGAAAGCTGCCAATCGGAAAACCAGTTCGACAGTCGGTTAAGTGCGTTTTGCATTGATACCTGAGAACAGTTATCGTTCTTATCAACGGTAATATATATTTTAACATCATCAGCAATTATTTTAAATGAAACATTGTTTAAACAAGATGTTACATCATTTATATAACAAAAATATAATGGGTCCAATAACGCTACCTTACGGTACACCAGATATCACATTTAATGGTTGAGACAAACTGTTGTCAAGTTTCACTCACAATTGTCTATTGTTTAGAAATGCTTTTCACCATCTTAGTAGCGTCCCAGTAACACCAAACGAAGGTATAGTTTATGGATACAGTATCAAACGCTTTTGCAAAGTCAATATATACTATATCTACATCCTTTTTAGAATCCAGAGCAAACGACCACTCATGTATAGTTTCCAATAGTTGAGAACAAGTGGATTTTTTGGACACAAAGCCGTGTTGCTCATGGGATATCAAGCTATTTTCTTGTAAATATGATTTCAGAGAATCACATATTATGGTTTCCATTACTTTACAACAACAAGACAATTAAGAAATAAAAACGATAGTTCAAAGGTTCACATGAATCTCATTTTTTGTATACTGGCACAACGTTTGATTGTATAAAACGCTCTGCACAAATAATTGTTCGAAAATGTGTCAAAGCGGTAGTGATATATCATCTTTTAGTTGTTTTAAGAGAAACTGACTAAAGCCATCAGGAGTATTGCTATGCTTAGGTTTAAGTTTATGCAACGCCTTCCATACCACTTGCGGGCTAAAAGAAACTGAAATTTGGTTTTCTGTCACAGGATGAACATCAGAAGTTATTAAGTCGTTATCAGAAACAAAAACAGAAGCAAAACCTTCAGCCATTATTTCACAGTACGAAGAGTTAGCACAATAAGCACCGTTAGGTGCTTTCAGAGCCATTACAGTACTTTTTGCTTTTTGCTTTGCTTTGACTGACAATTTGCTACTGACGTAGTTAAAAATTGAATTTCTATTAAAATTTTTGATGACACAGTTTTCTCGGTATTTTTTGAATTTATCAATAACTTTCACGCATTTTTTGCTAAAAAGGATAATATTCGTGAAAATTGTGTGTTTTTTTGGCTAAATGCCAGAGTTTATTTTTGTGATTTAACATTTTTCTAATGTGAGACGGGTACCTAAACTTGGGCTTTTAACTTTCTTTGGAACAAAAGTTTCAATAACATGTACAATTACCAACCAAAAAAAACACCATTTCTTTTCAACATTGGACACTGAATAAAACATATAATCCCAATTATACTGAGACATATGATAAGAAATAACAGAGTAATCAGCATTTCTATAGTTATAATTATAATATATATCAACACAAGACTTAGGTTCACCAATCGCATTACCTACAATATGGAAATCAATAGATATGTGATCGGAAAACATATCTCCTTGTGAGACATTGCTAACATTCAACGATGAATTTGTTAGGACTAAGTCAAACGTGTTGTCGCCCCGCGTAGCAAACTGAACCAACTGAGTAAAACCTTTTTCTATAGCAAATTCTGCAAACATAGCAGCTTGGCCATAGTTTGGCCATGTTAGCGAGCTCCAGTTTATTTCAGGAAAGTTAAAGTCGCCCAATAGAGTTATTGGACAGTTCACTTGGCAAAGCTCGTTCATCTGATCAATTGGATCTTCTATATATTCAAGAGTGCTATTTGGAGGTCTGTAAGCACATACTAATATATGCTTATTTGGGGTAAACAAATCTACGTATATTATTAACAGGCAATGATTTCACAGAGCAATGTACAAAGATGGCAACTCATCCTCCACGTGATTTTGCCCTATCTTTGCGGAACACTGAAAATTCTGGACAGTTAATCATTGAGTTTGTAAATTCGTTGTGTAACCATGTTTCACGAAAAGTAATAATTTTAAAGTTCCCACTGTTAAGAAGGCACTCCAGTATTGTTACTTTATTTGCTAAGCTTCTCGCATTAGCTAGTATGCAGGGTATTGGAGAAGCATTTGTACGCGTACGACTCGCCCACATATCTAGTTTTCCGAACTGGAATAATGACTTGACTCCGCCATACAGCTGTTCACGTGGACTGTAGTGTTTCTACCGGCTTCTTCAAACGAATATTCTACCGGATACCTTTTGCCACCAACGAGCTTGTTGTTCATAAAACATCCCTTATACACAAACAGTTTTTCGTTCAAAACGACATATTTAATGCGATTTCGGGGATCATTATTGAGTTCAGAATTCAGACTCTGAGCTTTTTGTACAAAAGCGATAGACGAATTGGCTCTTCGGTTATCATTGAACGCCGGAGAAAAATTCTTTTCCACTGTTCGCTACATTTCAGATTGTGGGTTCCACGGAGCACAGATTTCACCACAGTAGAGGAGTAAAGTCATACTTTAAGCAGTCGAGGAATTGAAGTGTTTGAATTAGAAACTGATTCAGGTCGCTGTCTTTTCGATTTAATTGTTTCAATCTGAAAACTGATTCCACAGCAGTACTCTGGTCCAAATATTGGACAATTTCAGTGGCTGTTTTGAGATCGTGATCATGATCAATTTCTGTGAGTCCCTTAATTACAAGCATCGGTGATGAGGGTCTCCCTCAGCAGTGATGATATTGGACCGAAATTTGTTCTATCAGCAATGTTTCTTGCCACAACTTCTGGAAAAGACAGCGGTTGCGATTGTTCAGTGGCGGAGGCACTGTCTGTTTGAGTTGCGGGATTTAAAAAGTGTTTGATCGCAGCAATTGATCACGTGATGTCATTCATTTGCGCTTGCATGGAGCTAAAACGAGCATTAATAGTGTCCGGTTTGGCAGCCACAGGGGTTCTCTGGCGTGAAATGTTTTGACAGCTGCTACAGACTACTTGCACAAAAGCAATTTCCCTGTATTGCGGCAATGATTTGTGCGTTAAGACATGAGTAGTGTATCCAGGCATCGCAGCTATCACATGCGAAACAGTCGTCTCCATCCTCGCGTTGACATTCACAGCAAAGGGTTGATCCAACTGGCTGTGTTGTAAAAGAAGTTGCAGATGTGCTGAGCTGCGCTACAGGATTTTGGATAGAGCGACTTGAGCAGTTGATTGTTTTGCGTTCGTACTTGTTTTTCGTTCGATCCGTTTATTGTGCCGGTTTGTCGAGGTCCCATTTTGCTGTGACGAACGGTCATTTATAGGTGTTGTCAGCTTTAATTGTAGAAGTACGTATCTTCAGATATTTAGCGACAGTAGCAATTTAACGTCCTTAGACAATAATTTGTTATATAATATGTCTGGTGTAACGCACCAGAAAAGCATACACCTTTTGTCTTCCTCCTAAAACTGAATGCAATTGGGTTAAAACCGATTGGGATATATTGCAATAATACATAGGAAAACAGCTTGCTGACATAAAATTTTAGCAAACACTATGAAAGATCTTGCCTTAGTCAAATTATAATGATTTTGAGCAGCCCAGTCATAAAGACACGACTAAAGCTCATTCAGAGAGTAGCTACAGATTTCAGTTCAGCCAAGCTAGAGAAGGAAGAAAAATGCAGTACTTTATACATGCAATAATAATCAATATGTTTTTGATATGTTGAAAGCAAAACTCCGTCTTGAAATTGCTGATGCAATTTGAAATTTCTAGAACACTTGTCGGCGAAGCTACTTTCAAGTGTGTATTCCAGCGGAAACTTATAAAGAAGAATATGATTGCTGCATTGGAATATATTAATTGGTATTTTTCATATGTATATCTTCAATTACATTCCGCTGTAACAAATTGCGCAAATTGAATAGCGATTGTCTGTCAGACGTTTTAAAATAGTTTATATGAAATTGTAACACAGCTTATATAGTTAAAGCCATGCATCAAATTGACTTAACGCATGCTTAGCTAAATTAGCTGTAGTACAAGTCAGTTGTAGCACAGCCAGACGCGCGTCAAGTCATTTGTACGCACGGTTGTGTTGTTTAACTCGTTCAAACTCGTGCTCACGCACTCGTCTGAACTCGTCACAATCGTGCGTACAAATCACTTAACGCACGATAGCTGTGCTACAACTATTACTTGTACATAATTTTCGTCGTATAGCGGGATTATTTTTTTTGTAATTGTCGATATAAACAATTATTGTGGCAAATTCAAAGCGGTCTATTGTTGGCTGGTTTATGTTGAATCAGGTGAATGTAACTTTTAGTGGCGAAAGTGAAATGCAAGCCATGCCGTTCTCACTATAAGAATCGTTAGCCTTAGCTTCACATCTTATATAACGCTTAGACTAATGTTAAGACTAAGTTGGGTGCTTCTGACTCCGACCCTCCATTAAGCTGTTATTTTTTGGGTCGATTCAAGTTTTTCAAGTTTCCCTCACAATATCTCAGTACGTTTAAAGTATATAATAAGAATTAAGAATATGAACAACAGGGTGTGAACGACTAATGAAGTGTATGCGTATGACCAAAAGAGAAATAACTCAGATAAGGAAAAGTATATAAGAACGGCTGCACTGATTCATCCATTTAATTCACAATGTGTAACCGTCGTAACTGTTGCGCGCATATCGTACCTCTTCTGGTCGAAGATTCTCGTCCAATTATTCATTTCCTAAAACAGCGACAACTTTTGGCGACAGCGATAGAATACCCTACTGCGATACCACAATGATGTGATCGGATTACAAGAAAGTGAAGGACAACTACGTCTGCAAGTGCCACAAGAAAGCCTGCTCTCACACGAAAACAACCCGGTCTATCCGTGATGGTTCGTTCTTCAAACGTTCGCACATAACTCTTCAAACATGGATCCAGCTACTGTACCTGTAGGCTAAACGCGAATACAAAAATATTTCGGAGCGACTAGTTGGTGTGTCGAAGCAATCATGGTCGACGTCTATAACTTCTTGCGAGAAATTTGCACGCAGCATTTTCAGCGACATCATGTACGGTTGGAGGGCTCTGGTACCGTCGTGCAGATATTAGAAAGTCAGTTTGCGCACAAGGTCAAACATTGCCGTGGTCGTGATCCTCAGTCTGACGTATGGGTGTTTGGCATCGTGGATATTAGCACCACACCGGCTGTGGGTACATGGAGGTGGTCGGGAGGCGAGAAGCGGTACCGCTGCTTCCAATTGTGCAAGCGGTTGTTCGTCCGGGGTCAGTCAAGCACAACGACCAGTGGGTGGTGTATACCAACATTAGCTAGCTTGGCTTAAACCATCGAACGGTTAATCCTCAACTGCATTTCGTCGATCCGCACACCGGGGTCCATACGCAGAACATGGAGTCTTACTGGAACCGCCGCCAGATTGGAACAAAGCACATGCGTGCTGTGCGTCGCGATATATACCTGGATAACTCAACGAGTTCTGCTGGTGCGACCGCTACTAACGAAATGCGTTCCAATCGCTGTGCGCTCATATCGCGGAACAGTTCCCTTTGGTTTAGCTGTTTTACATCCCAATAGCCCTCTCCAGGACTAATTTTCCCAACAGCCCTCTCTATGGCTAACTGATCCCAACAGCCTTCTCCAGGGCTAACCTGTGGCTGTCTGCCAGGGGCAGCTCCTATGGCGATGGAGTAGTCTGGCACTGCTGGGCTGGGGATCATCCCCCGTGGACCATTGTAGACCTAAGGTTAAGACTGGAACAGTTAAATTTATCTTACTAAATTCACCAACTTAAGGTTTTCTTACGCTATAGTGCTCTTTTTAGGTTCCCCCTCCCCTTCTGTTACAGGGGGTGGAAACTTGAATTGATCGTTTTTTAACTATATAACGCTTGGACCCTAAAGCTGACATGGGTGTCACCCAAATCAAGTTTATACCATGCAACATTATGAACCTTCAGTCGGTGCAAATCTTTATTTTTAATGAGGAAAGTGCGTTAATAATTAAAATTATACCTATACCTAAAATTATATGATTAGACTGCGCAATGCGATAAAGTCATGCGATGCGATCATATAGTATGTCTAAATTAAACTTGAAAAGAGCGTAATCTTACTGCGTATATCACTATTAAAACTAAATGCAAATTAAATTTACAATAATCCTAATTTAATATAATAATTTGATTTCTATAACAACAGCCAACAACGAATAAGCTTATTAACCAAACGCATACTCGCGTAGTCGGAAAGTCAGCGTAAATGAGGTGTGTGTTCATCAGGTGTTAAGAAATTTATAATACATATGCTGATTCAGGTAAACTGCCCTGGTATTTTTCCATGATTTTGTATTCTCGATTTTTTCTTGGTCATATTATATCAAACAAATTCTACAAATACAAATTTTACTCAGTTCCTATTGCACATACGAGACTTTACAATTGCTGCAGTGTTCTGCTTCTGAAACGCGTTCATACTACTCAAGAATGAATAATCATTAAACGTCATCCGCACGGCATGCTTCCTGGCGTTCGCGGAGCGATGCGATATTTTTTTTATGGTAAGATAAATTTTAAAGAAGGAACTGAATAATAATTATTGCAGAAGGAGGGAAACCTCGCCTCTTACATCTGCCTATAGTAGTTTGTCATGTTACAAATAATAGGTGAGTTTTTTCAGCTGGTTTGGGTGCCATACGTAGGTTAGTCAGTTACTTAATAGAATATAAAAAAGTATACCTGTGATACTGAGATGGGGCAGTACCTTCGTTTAAATTTGCTATATATTTCTGTCGTATTTCAGATAGTGTTTGAGGTCAACTTTAGTGAGCAGTGAGTTAAAAGTTTTCGAGTACTTGGTCGGGGTAGTACCTTCGTATTTGCTACATATTTCTATCGTATTTCAAATAGTGTTTGAGGTCAACTTGAGTGAGCAGTGATTTAAAAGTTTTGGAGTTTAAAGCTGTAATGAAGGTTTGATTGTCAACCTGTGTGGGTAAGTTGTTCCAAGGAATTATAATATGATTAGGGAAGATGTGGTTCAAAATGTTTGTTTTGAATTTAGGCTTGCGTAGCTTCAGCACTTGCCCACGCGTCCTAGCTGTATCAATACAGCTCAGCAGTCCCTCTACTGATTTGTATTCGTTGTTGAAAAATTTTAAAACAGTGACGAGATCGAAGTGTAACTTTCTCAGTTCCAGTGGCTCCAGTTTCAAAAACTGTAACCGCTCGTTGTACGGAGCATATTGGAGGTCTTTGCGAGCGAATATACCTTTTGTAAAAGTAGCGTTGAACTCGCTCAACTGCGTTTATATCACCAACATAAATTGTACTTTAATTTGAGTCTCACAATTACACACTAGGTACAATAACAAAGCACCTAGGTAATAAACTAGTATTTAGAGTGATAAAAGTAACATTACCGACCACACATATATACGCATAGGTACCAGAAAATAATTTATTCACTAATACTGATAGTGAAATGTTTGCAAATATCTGAAAAATCGTAAACTGTCTATTTCAGCATGTTATCATGGTTTCATAAGACACTGCGATACATCACATTATATACGAACTATATATCATAATATTCATTTGTTTATTTTATGATGTTAATAAATTGAAGGGAATTGAATATTATTCTTATGACTGTGTATTATAACGCACAAATATATGTTCGTATCTAATTGCAGGGTATTTGAGGTTTATCTACTTGCAGACGTATATCTATTATAAAATAAATAATAATTTATGAGTAAGGTCAACCGGAAAATGTAACGCTTTTATTTCATCCAAATTAAGATTCAGACGAAGAACTTTGATGACATAAAAATATAAATACTCTCGAGAACACATTCGGTGATTCTGCCTTTTCGGTTTGATCATCATCGATTGAAAGTGACACGCGGCAAACATCTAGGTTTCATCTGACCATATTTAGGGCTTAACAGAACCAACTAGCTCACATCACGATAAGTTGAATATGTAAAGTTAATCACAGTTTGTTTCGTACAAGAACTTTTGTGTAAAATTAAACACTTGACACAAATTTGTGGTTTGTTGAAAAAAGCTTATAGTCATTCTACGTGCTGCTTGTAAGCAGAGGCAGGCAACCGATGGAGACATCGATGACACAGGTGTTTTTATAACTAATCCCGGCGTAGTGTTTGTAAATTTGATTGCTAAGATTATTGGTGCTTCGAAAGGGAAGGTGCGGACCCTCAACGGACGTAGTAAATTTAGCTTAGAAGGCTCCGATCTTTAGCCGATCACCCGTATTCCCTTATGAACACATATGCGTGTAAACTATTTAGCTACGTTTGCGGATTCGATAGTTATACTACAATATCTAACATAGCGGCTGGGCCCGTGTGTAAATGTTACGATGGAGATACTTTAGATACCACTTGTCCGTTCAATAATCAGATTAGCTTAGAAGGCTCCGATCTTTAGCCGATCACCCCGTATTCCCTTATGAACATATATGCGTGTAAACTGTTTGCTACGTTTGCGGATTCGATAATTATACTACATCTAACATAGCGGCTGGGCCCGTGTGTAAATGTTACGATGGAGATACTTTAGATACCACTTGTCCGTTCAATAATCAGATTAGCTTAGAAGGCTCCGATCTTTAGCCGATCACCCCGTATTCCCTTATGAACATATATGCGTGTAAACTGTTTGCTACGTTTGCGGATTCGATAATTATACTACATCTAACATAGCGGCTGGGCCCGTGTGTAAATGTTACGATGAAAATACTTTAGATACCACTTGTCCGTTCAATAATCAGATTAGCTTAGAAGGCTCCGATCTTTAGCGGATCACCCCGTATTCCCTTATGAACACATATGCGTGTAATCTATTTAGCTACGTTTGCGGATTCGATAATTATACTACATCTAACATAGCGGCTGGGCCCGTGTGTAAATGTTACGATGAAAATACTTTAGATACCACTTGTCCGTTTAATAATCAGATTAGCTTAGAAGGCTCCGATCTTTAGCGGATCACCCCGTATTCCCTTATGAACATATATGCGTGTAAGCTATTTAGCTATGTTTGCGGATTCGATAGTTATACTACAATATCTAACATAGCGGCTGGGCGCGTGTGCAAATGTTACGATGGAGATACTTTAGATACCACTTGTCCGTTTAATAATCGTTTAATAATCAGATTAGCTTACAAGGGTCCGATCTTTAGCCGATCACCCCGTATTCTCTTATGAACATATATGCGTGTAAACTGTTTGCTACGTTTGCGGATTCGATAATTATACTACATCTAACATAGCGGCTGGGCCCGTGTGTAAATGTTACGATGAAAATACTTTAGATACCACTTGTCCGTTTAATAATCAGATTAGCTTAGAAGGCTCCGATCTTTAGCCGATCACCCCGTATTCCCTTATGAACATATATGCGTGTAAACTGTTTGCTACGTTTGCGGATTCGATAATTATACTACATCTAACATAGCGGCTGGGCCCGTGTGTAAATGTTACGATGGAGATACTTTAGATACCACTTGTCCGTTTAATAATCGTTTAATAATCAGATTAGCTTACAAGGGTCCGATCTTTAGCCGATCACCCCGTATTCTCTTATGAACATATATGCGTGTAAACTGTTTGCTACGTTTGCGGATTCGATAATTATACTACAATATCTAACATAGCGGCTGGGCCCGTGTGTAAATGTTACGATGAAAATACTTTAGATACCACTTGTCCGTTCAATAATCAGATTAGCTTAGAAGGGTCCTATCTTTAGCCGATCACCCCGTATTCCCGTATGAACACATATGCGTGTAAACTATTTAGCTACGTTTGCGGATTCGATAGTTATACTACAATATCTAACATAGCCGTGTGTAAATGTTACGATGCAGATACTTTAGATACCACTTGTCCGTTTAATAATCAGATTAGCTTACAAGGGTCCGATCTTTAGCCGATCACCCCGTATTCCCTTATGAACATATATGCGTGTAAACTGTTTGCTACGTTTGCGGATTCGATAATTATACTACATCGAACATAGCGGCTGGGCCCGTGTGTAAATGTTACGATGAAAATACTTTAGATACCACTTGTCCGTTTAATAATCAGATTAGCTTAGAAGGCTCCGATCTTTAGCGGATCACCCCGTATTCCCTTATGAACATATATGCGTGTAAGCTATTTAGCTATGTTTGCGGATTCGATAGTTATACTACAGTATCTAACATAGCGGCTGGGCGCGTGTGCAAATGTTACGATGGAGATACTTTAGATACCACTTGTCCGTTTAATAATCGTTTAATAATCAGATTAGCTTACAAGGGTCCGATCTTTAGCCGATCACCCCGTATTCTCTTATGAACATATATGCGTGTAAACTGTTTGCTACGTTTGCGGAGTCGATAATTATACTACATCTAACATAGCGGCTGGGCCCGTGTGTAAATGTTACGATGAAAATACTTTAGATACCACTTGTCCGTTTAATAATCAGATTAGCTTAGAAGGCTCCGATCTTTAGCCGATCACCCCGTATTCCCTTATGAACATATATGCGTGTAATCTATTTAGCTACGTTTGCGGATTCGATAATTATACTACATCTAACATAGCGGCTGGGCCCGTGTGTAAATGTTACGATGAAAATACTTTAGATACCACTTGTCCGTTTAATAATCAGATTAGCTTAGAAGGCTCCGATCTTTAGCCGATCACCCCGTATTCCCTTATGAACATATATGCGTGTAAACTGTTTGCTACGTTTGCGGATTCGATAATTATACTACAATATCTAACATAGCGGCTGGGCCCGTGTGTAAATGTTACGATGGAGATACTTTAGATACCACTTGTCCGTTCAATAATCAGATTAGCTTAGAAGGGTCTGATCTTTAGCCGACCGCCCAGTATTCCCTTATACTGTTACTGTATTAGCGCAACAGATGACGAATTCGAGAAACGCTTATTTATCGTGCATATCAAACAGGCTCTAACTTCAGCATTATGAACACGACTACAATTCACGAGCAGACTGAAAACGTATTTTCTTTAGACATTGAGTGCATTTATGAAACACGCCTGTGTAACGTTTACAAAATTGGATGCTATATAAGTGCTTACTATTATTATAAACCAAGGTTTCAAGTTTTTATGCAATCTATTTGAAAGTAATAACTACCCAGCAGGGGTAATTAATAGTTTTATCAAAACATCTTAAATAAATGTTTTAATCCAACGGACAATATTTAGACAGACATCGTTGAACCTAACTACATCAGCTCTAGCTGATCCAGATAATGTTCAATATGCGTCAAATTGCGGCATTTTGATACCCACACAAACAGCAGGGCTTTAACAAACAACTTAATAGGGCTTTCAAAAACGCGTTTACCAACTTGCAAATTAGAATTATTTTCGAGCTTGGCCGTAAAATCAGACATTGGTTCGCGTTCAAAGACGCAATTCATGTCGCTTTAAAATCCTTCGTTGTCTGGCGTTTTTGCTGTTCCGCTTGTGAAGTGGACTACGTTGGTACCACTTGCCAGCATCTTTCAACTAGGATTTTAAAGCACTTCGGAATATCAACTGGAAAAGGCAGAACTTTCAATAATCCCTAAATCCGAAACTCAGCGATTTTTTTTACATCTCTGAGCCTGTTCTGGGTCAGCTAAACCTGATTTTTTTACAGCACAAACTAATGGCACTAATGCTAATTCCGGATGTTTTTACGAACACTTTAAAGTTTACTATTCGTTAAACAAAACCGACCCTAAACGGCACGTCAGCGCTTAAACAATTGATATTATTCCCAACGTGATCTCTGCTGTTTTACACATATTTGGCACATTTTCTGTGTATATATATACATATATTTGGTATATATGGAGTCATAATACATATATGCCAAATATATATGGAAAGATAAAGTAAAATAAAATAGTAAACTGTGCCAAATGATACTATATTATGAAAACAACAGTAGTGGTCTTAGGGATTCAAGGTTGTTGAGTTTTGGGTTATTGTGTCTTATTAACAAATTTTCGAGATTGAGTAAAAGTCGTGGAGAGTTTGATTCTTGGTTATTAGCCTGAGCGATTACCGAAAAGTCGTCTACATTTGCAAGTGTGTTGCAAGCGCTGATATGGTTAAAAACCGCAGAATTGTGCACCTGGTCAATATTAAGCTTTCTACCAGTGCGAGCAGAGATGCCAGTGTGTTAGGCGATCCTTGTCGAAAGGTGTCGGCGGGAGCAGCCGATGTAGTCTGCTTCACAAGCAGAACACTTAAATTTATAAACGACAAAGGATCTTAACGACTCTGGCAGCTTATCTTTGAACGTGAAAAAGTTTTTTTATCTTTTTTCCGGTAACAAAGACAATGTGGATGTTGTGCTGCGGATAAGCGATCTTAAATGCTTTAGTCAGCTGCCTACTGAGTCTATTGGTATTATTACCGAAGAACGGTAATTTAAGAACGAAATTCCTAGCTTCCGACTCACTGTGAGAGCAGTTAGTTTCAGGGCTTTGTTGGAGAGTATTCGTTTGAACGGCTGGTTTCGTGACCCAATTATTAACGAAATTCCTGATTGAATTATCAACTAAATTGCTTGGAAAATCATTATTAATGAACATTTGCCGGAGGAAACGTATTTCGTTATGAATAATACTATAATTACTCCCAATCTGAAAAGCCCTATGTAGTAAACATTGTATCAGGCCGGTTTTATACTTTTTGAAGATGTAAGAATCAAATTTAGTGAGTAAACCGGTGAACGTTGATTTTTTGAATATGGACGTAACAAAACTAAACTGTTTGATTTTTGGTGATCTTAACATCCAGAAATGCAATAGAATCATTTTGTTCATTTTCGACCGTGAACTTGATAGTGGAGTGTTGTGCGTTCAGATGAACGAGAAACTGTTCAGCTTGATTAGGTTCATCAAAAACGGTAAAGGTATCATCCACATATCTACGGTAAAATCTTGGTTTACATGATGGAGGACAACTGTTTAGCCATTTATTCTCAGAGAAATTCATGAAAATGTTGGCTAGTAGTCGGATGTAAAGGAGAACCCATGGCTACTCCGTCCGTTTGCTGGAAGACGGTGTTGTTGAAAACAAAATGAATATCTTGAACGCAAAACCCTATAGCGGCTAACAATTCAGTGACCGGTAAAGGTACTGTTATTAGCTTATTGATAACTGCGTCCTCTATATATTGTAATGTTTCACGAATGGGGACATTAGTAAATAGCACTGTAACATAAAAACTAGTCTTGTGGCTGTTTTGGGAGCTAATTCCGGATATTTCTTTTGCAAATTCGAACGAATTGCTGACGGAATATTGGTTTTTTGTAAGTGGTTCTAGCAGAGGTACCAGAAATTGTGCTAATTTGTGTACTGCCGGCAGAATTAACACATCATCCTTAGGCGAACCGTAAAGTATCGGAATTCTTGAACCGGAAGGAAGCAAATTATGATGTTGCCAGTTGCTAATATACCCCGCTTTTCTAAAACGATTTAGTAATTTGGAGACGATAGCTTCATCCCGGACAATGATGGAATAGTTGTTCTGGTTTTTCGCTACTTTAAAATGTGCCGGATCATCAAGTATTGTCGACATTTTTACTAGGTAGTCGGTTTTGTTGAGTAAAACGACTCCTCTGCCTTTGTCAGGTGACGTTACTTTGATGTTATGATTTGAGGACAAACTTTTGATGTAGTTAAACTGTTCCGCGGAAAAGTTTGATCTTGGTGTAGAATTATTGTTGAAAACAATTGCGGCTTCGATTAAACTACGTAAATTGTTTTTGAACCGGAAGCTTACGTCAGTGATTTTGGTTCTATTGCAAAAATCTTGCAAAAAGATTTCGATTTGAGCATAAATCAGTATTTTGTTAATTTTGTTAGAGACCGGTACGAAATCAAGGCCTTTGGCGAGCGTTTGGGTCTGAAAAGCGCTGAGTTCAATATCCCAAAAGTTAAACACGCAATTGATGAAGTTGGCATTATTATTTTTGAATGCTAACCTATTGCTCAAGAGGGATAACTTTTTTGGTGTTTGGAGCGATGCTCTTCATTCACTTTGGTCGAGGTCCAGCGAATATACGATGACAAAATGAACCAGTCAATATACCATTATCTTTGAGCGAAGCACTTGCCTGATTAAAGTGACTTAAATGCAATGCACAAGCACGTTGATGTCGTTTCTTTTCATGAACAAAAGCGGGCCAGTTTGTAATGTTACGAAGAATTGCCATGTTTTTTATTCTAACGAACGACGGCGTAATTTGGTTGGAAATGCATGTTGATAGAAAGCTATTATGTGCTTTGCATTTAGCCACATTTATCAGTGCCTTTTTAGAAGCTCTATACAGGCGAACGGTAGAAACACCATACTTGAGACGTAAACCGGTGATAAGCCCTTGTGGGAATTGAACTTGAATGAGTTGATTTAAAGTCGAAATCGCTAGATCATGTGGAACTGACATGCCAAGAAACTCTACGAATCAATAAAATTGTAATCAGCTGAAAATTGCAATTTTAACTCGACTAAACTTCACAATGTGACCCATTATACACTTTCCGCGCAGTCCGGCGAGCGGGTTCACACCTATACGGAATAATTACATTGTGCTATAGCGTTTCATGTAGTACTGCAAAGTCGTAGTGTAAAAGCAGAACAGAAAACGAAAAATTGCAAAAAGCTGCAAAAAAACTGCCCGCTAACTTTTGAAACCGACACAAACGAGAAAACGCTCATTGTGCTGGGAAAAAAACAACAATGTGATGTAGCATGTACTATACATATATACAACGTACAGGGCGTAATTAGTAGCCTAGGGCCGGCGAGTGATTACATGCTAATAACTGATGTAAAACTGTTACATTTCAAGACTGTGATCAGTCGGTTCTTCAAATGCAGCGGCGACTCCAGTTTGTTCGGGAGCAGAGCTCGAATCGGGATCGAATTTTGACTTTTTTGAACTCGGCTGCGTAGGCTCAATGACAGAATCGCCAAAAACGATAATAGGCGCATGGTGCCGAATAGGCGTAGACGAAATAGGCGTGTTATGACGCTGAGGCGGAACGAGAGAGATGGGTAGCGGCGTGGCGGCTAAATTTTCTGGTGTTTGACTATCGCTGTTGTCAGAAATTATAATGGTCGACGGGATGCTAATATTTCGGTCGCTGGACTGTGAGCCATCATCAGAGCAAGACGAACTAAAAGTAATTTAGTTCGTTGTATTAAATTAAACGAAACGGCAAATACAATGAAACATGGAAAGATAAAGTAAAATAAAATAGTAAACTGTGCCAAATGATACTATATATATTATGAAAACAACAGCAGTGGTCTTAGGGATTCAAGGTTGTTGAGTTTTGGGTTATTGTGTCTTATTAACAAATTTTCGAGATTGAGTAAAAGTCGTGGAGAGTTTGATCCTTGGCTATTAGCCTGAGCGATTACCGAAAAGTCGTCTATATTTGCAAGTGTGTTGCAAGCGCTGATATGGTTAAAAACCGTAGAATTGTGTGAATTAATAATGACCAGCTGCACAATTCTGCGGTTTTTAACCATATCAGCGCTTGCAACGCACTAAAAATATTATATAAAAATATATATATATATATAAATATAAAAATAATATAAATATATTATATAAAATAAATATATGTATATATATTTAATAAATATATTTAATGAAGTGTAACATTTTTAAATGAGCCAATGGTACTTATTAACTCAGACTAGAAAATATTACTAAAAGTGGCAGCGAATCGTCAAAACATGAAGAAAACTATTCGTTTAGTTACAATTTGAACAACTCGATGTGGCACTACATCTGCAGCTTTGACGTTAGGCAATTAATTGCAACTACAGGTATCTGACTGCAAAGTGCGATGGCAAACGGAAAACATTACTAAAAGTGGCAGCGAATCGTCAAAACATGAAGAAAACTATTCGTTTAGTTACAATTTGAACAACTCGATGTGGCACTACATCTGCAGCTTGGACGTTAGGCAATTAATTGCAACTACAATATATATGACTGCAAAGTGCGATGGCAAACGGAAAATATTACTAAAAGAGGCAGCGAATCGTCAAAACATGAAGAAAACTATTCGTTTAGTTACAATTTGAACAACTCAATGTGGCACTACATCTGCAGCTTGGACGTTAGGCAATTAATTACAACTAGAAGGTATCTGACTGCAAAGTGCGATGACAAACGGAAAATATTACTAAAAGAGGCAGCGAATCGTCAAAACATGAAGAAAACTATTCGTTTAGTTACAATTTGAACAACTCAATGTGGCACTAGACGTTAGGCAATTATTTGCAACTACATGTAGCTGACTGCAAAGTGCGATGGTAAACGGGAAATATTACTAAAAGAGGCAGCGAATCGTCAAAACATGAAGAAAACTATTCGTTTAGTTACAATTTGAACAACTCAATGTGGCACTACATGTTCATCTTGGACGTTAGGCAATTATTTGCAACTACATGTAGCTGACTGCAAAGTGCGATGGTAAACGGAAAATATTACTAAAAGAGGCAGCGAATCGTCAAAACATGAAGAAAACTATTCGTTTAGTTACAATTTGAACAACTCAATGTGGCACTACATGAGCATCTTGGACGTTAGGCAATTAATTGCAACTACAGGTATCTGACTGCAAAGTGCGATGGCAAACGGAAAATATTACTAAAAGAGGCAGCGAATCGTCAAAACATGAAGAAAACTATTCGTTTAGTTACAATTTGAACAACTCAATGTGGCACTACATCTGCAGCTTGGACGTTAGGCAATTAATTGCAACTAGAAGGTATCTGACTGCAAAGTGCGATGACAAACGGAAAATATTACTAAAAGAGGCAGCGAATCGTCAAAACATGAAGAAAACTATTCGTTTAGTTACAATTTGAACAACTCAATGTGGCACTACATCTGCAGCTTGGACGTTAGGCAATTAATTGCAACTAGAAGGTATCTGACTGCAAAGTGCGATGGCAAACGGAAAATATTACTAAAAGAGGCAGCGAATCGTCAAAACATGAAGAAAACTATTCGTTTAGTTACAATTTGAACAACTCAATGTGGCACTACATCTGCAGCTTTGACGTTAGGCAATTAATTGCAACTACAAGGTATCTGACTGCAAAGTGCGATGGCAAACGGAAAATATTACTAAAAGAGGCAGCGAATCGTCAAAACATGAAGAAAACTATTCGTTTAGTTACAATTTGAACAACTCAATGTGGCACTACATCTGCAGCTTGGACGTTAGGCAATTAATTGCAACTAGAAGGTATCTGACTGCAAAGTGCAATGCAAACGGAAACTATTACTAAAAGAGGCAGCGAATCGTCAAAACATGAAGAAAACTATTCGTTTAGTTACAATTTGAACAACTCGATGTGGCACTACATCTGCAGCTTTGACGTTAGGCAATTAATTGCAACTACAGGTATCTGACTGCAAAGTGCGATGGCAAACGGAAAATATTACTAAAAGAGGCAGCGAATCGTCAAAA